>KI911116.1:1405600-1416129 GCA_000482085.2 Cladonia metacorallifera KoLRI002260 | reverse complement strand
CCCTTCTCCCCCCTCCCACTTCTAACACTCACCCACTAGGTCCGCGAAATCGGTCTCTCCCTCCTCCCCATCGACGGGCAATCGCTCCGCTGGCAGAGCCAAGCTATACAAGCGCTACAAGAAGCCGCGGAGGCGTTTATGGTGCATTTATTTGAGGATACGAATCTGTGCGCTATTCATGCGAAGAGGGTTACGATTATGCAGAAGGATATTCAGTTGGCGAGGAGGATTAGGGGGGCGTGGGGGGGGTTGGGGTAGGGTTTGGGAAGGGGGTGAGTGGGTGGGGAGGAGAGGGGTGGGGGAGAGGTGGATATGGGGGGAAGGATTAACGAGTTGAGATGCTGCGAGGAGAGCTTCTGGCAGTCTAGTTGGCTGGCTGGAATATTAGCTCTTCGGATTTCTAGGTGGTGATCTCAAGCTTAAGTGTCTCTTTTGTTCCGACCGTTTCTGCATGTATATTCCGGCGTTTGCTGGCGCTGACTTGGTCACGGGCGTCATATGCATTGGTTCTATGAATGTAATGCTAGTGAAAAGGCACAATAACATGGTAACATGGTGCATCGTTTCCGTGACTTTCATGATGTTTTGTGTCTCGCTAGGAAATAAGAATGGCTTTGAGGTGGGCCACTCTAGAGTACATTCGTTCATTTTGAGCAGCACCCGTGATCTATGTACAGCTATGTAGTGTAGCAAGAAGCTAGATCAGCTCAACCAAGTCATAACATCAGCAAGGTGCTATACAACAGCCAAAAATATCACCAGGAGCTAAGCCCACAGCCAGCGCCATGCAACATGACATGCTATGCCTAAAACGCCCGCTGACCCATATGTGCTATAGCAACAGTAATGCACGCCGACCTCACATTGCCGGCAGATAGTCATATACTATCATTACTCATCGACACATCACCATCATCTTCCTCAGAACTCTGCATCGCAAGCTGCAAACCCTCCGGCAATGCTCTCGCAGTAACAAGACCATTTTCCCTCGCCCTTTTAGCTTCTTCGATCCTACCCGCCGCCTCGAGCGTATCTCCAATAACACCAGCACTAACGCTCATCCACAAGCTATCCTTACACTGCTGCGCGAGGGTCTGGCTTGCTTTAGCGCTCTTCTCAGCTTGCTCGCCGACGACGCCGCGGAAGAATTTCCAGGACATGAATGTCAGGACCATGCATATGAGGTGTTTGTTTTCAGTCTGTTTTGCGAGCTGGAGGGCTGATTGGAGGGATTGTTTTGTAAGGAGGATGGTGGAGGAGGAGGATATGGTGGCGGAGATGAGGTGGAAGGCTGCTTGGATTTGGCGGTTTGGGTTGCGGAGACAGAGGTGTTCGATGAAGGAGAGGAGAGCGGGGAGGGTGGGGTGGAGAGGGTGGGTAGGGGTGCGGATGATGAGGAGGGTGTTGAGGGATGTGAGGAGGGCGATGTCGAGGTGGGTGTGGGAGGGGTGGGGCTTTTTGCGGTAGTCGTGGATGGAGAGCGTTGGGCTTTGGTAGATGGCAAGAGCGTTTTCGATATCGCCTGTCCCTTGGCAGATGACACCTTCAAGATAGGCTGTGAGGAGGAGGATAGGCTCGGGTATCTTGGACATGGATGCTTGGAGTTTACGTATCTCGGCTTGTTGCAGCCGGGCTTGTGACCAGGATGTTCGGCGACAGAGCGTGAATGCCAGATGGAGTCGCATATACGCTGTAATTTCCCTGCGCCACTGCTGTTGTGTGCATGTGAGTGTGATGGACTTTGGAATCTTGCTCATTTCTTTGTTCGCCCCTAGGAGATAATTAGTAGCTTCTAAGAGGATCAGGAAAGAACACGTACAATCCAGGCGCCGGATACCCTCCTCGAGTATGTGCTCTGACTTTTGCCCATCCAACATATTTCGATGTGACATTGCTAAACCACTCAACAGATATTCGACGGTACAGATATCCTCTCTCGGCAACCAATTGAATATTAAGACAAGCGAACCGTTCTCCTCTCTCCGTACAATGCCACCACGGCGAGTTTTACAGGATGGCATCCTAGCGTGCGGAATAGGGATAGCAAAGGAACCATCAGCAGTCCAGTACCGATTATCATCTAAATTTTTCAAGGTATTCTGCATCGTGTGCATCTTTGAAAGGACTTGTGCGGGTTCAAAATGCTGCAAATGACAGCAGAGGTCCACGAACGATGTCAGAACGGCCAGCTGGTGCATTTGGCCAATCTCGGGGTCAAGCTGGAGACTCCTGACACCTGCCAAAGCTCGTTGAGCCTGCTCAATGCTTTCAGCATCGTTAGACATCTTTAAGCTGGTCAATGCTTCTAATGTGGTTGCGACAGCTAAGATGGCCTTGTCTCCATAGCGACTTGACAAGTAAAGGACGTGTTTAAGTTGACTGAGGGCTGCGACCAGATCTTGATGGGATGACAGCTCGAGATGCAAGGAAACTTTGAGAAATCGGAACGCGTAGACCCATGCAATATGTTGATAGGCCTCAGCATCTTTCATAACGCCGTCGAGAAATTTGAATGCTGCACGTGGATTCTTCTGAAATAAAATCCTTGCAAGGAGATGTTGCATATCATACTTGAGATCAAAGAAACGATGCCGGTCACATATCGAGATTCCTTTGCTCAGAGATTCTTCAGCTTCCATGGTGTTTTCAGTCTCCTCGTAAAGTACAGTAGCATAGCGCAACCGGACCACAGCTTCTCTTTCAGGTGCCAAGGTATAACGTTTCAGCACCGCTTCTAGACATCCTAGTCCGGTGGCAATGAGTTTGTAATAGTTCTGCATTTCATTTTCGCGGTGTAGGATGTCCGTGATTGACCCATGTCCATATGCGGCTGCGAAATATTCTTCCGCCAAGGAGAGTAAAAGTAATTGGTAGTCCAGCGGTGGGGCTGAATGGATCGACTGAGCTGTACTCTGTCTATCGATGTATAATCTACTAGGGTCGACAAAGGGTGATTGCGGGGGAATTGATACTGCGTAGGCGCGCTGAGGTATTTGCTGCTGAGGAACTGGTTGCCGATGCTGAAATTCGGCCGTGACGGCGGTACGTATAGGGTTATGCTGGGAGGTTGCATGGTACGCATTGCCGTTCACGGGCGCGAGACCATCCGCTGTGGGTGCGGGTTTGGGTATAGGATTCTCGTATTGGGGATATTGTCCTCCGCGTGGTAAGGTGACTGGTATTTGCGGCAAACCATGGCTGTTAGGTTCGTCGTGGTGAGGGTATGCCATGATGTTTGCTACTAATGTTCGTAGTCGATATCCTCGGTGCAACCCTCGCGCCTCCACCCTTTTTTAGACATCTTAATGGCCCTTCACTCCATTTCCGTGAGAATAATTCACCGTTTGCGGCGGTGCTTGGATTGATGCCGACGAGGCGCGGTAAACGCGCTAGTTCTGGAGGTACGTCACGCATAATTACCTACTTTACGATATTACTTTTACTCTTTAAATGATAGATACTTCTGTATATCAACATGCGGGAGGCTGCATGAGGTCTGGTCTTCGCCAAGGAAGAACGAGGTCCACGGTTCTATCATTCTATATATAATTTTGTAGTCGTTACGTAGTTTTTGATGTCACATACCTCGGTGGATACGATTCATACATATCATGATATGCAAGCATTGTAATTGTTCCCTCATCAGTCTCTCTGAACATTTTTCGTTTGATTCACTTCCGATAATAGCAAAGAGCTTCCATTTTCTCTTTTAGGATAGACCGTCTTGGGTTATCCCACCGAGTGAGCCCGCCAGTATCATCACTTAAGAGGAGCTCAGGATGGATGGTTGTGGTTTATGTAAGGAAATGAACATTCTATTGTTAAAATTCATATATCGCGCATATGCGTACTGATATTATTCCGCTTCTGAAACATACTGACTCATTCTAGGTCTGAGTCTTCAAAACGCCCAAAGTCTCGCCTACCGTGGTGGATAATGCTTTACATATCAGGGTAGGTACCAGCAACGTTTGAAAGCCCATGTCCAGGCCGAATTCTTTGAATGGCCAGTTTCGTAGCTCTGTTCCAATCATGCTATCGAGGCCGTATGCGGCGATGGACTTGCCATCGAAATCGAAGTCCTCGACCGACTTCACCTGGAGCGAAGTGCCTGCGCTCGATTTACTGACAGTTGAGCCCAGTATAGCTATTGTCTTAGCGTGCATGTGTGTCTGCAGGCCACTCATGGAGAAGGTCCTGCCAGAAAGACTTTGGGCAGTAGCAGGAGTGGGGAGGACTCTATCAAGCTCGTCAACACGAAGAATCCGCGCAATCTGACTGGTGTGGAATCTAGCAGTGGTGCTTTTAGCAACGCCAATGGTCAACCACAACCAGAGGATCTCGTACACAATTTGTGTTACCGTTGCCGCTTTCCGAGCAGAGATAAAAATTCTGAAGAGCAGGAATGGGCGGTGAACCCTACTAATATGACTGCGGCACCCCTATATTCCCCTGTCTGGCGGCGGGGACTAATGGGCGCCGGTGGCAGCACCATCAGGCACTAACCCCCAGCTAAACTGGCAACAATAGTTCCCTCGCCCGCTAGCGCCGTGGGGGCGAAATGATGCATAAGTTCAGGACAAAGCTGAAAAATAAGGAGCCAGATTGCATATCCATTCTCGCCTCTCGATAAAGACAGATCGGTGTAGAGTCAGTTCATTGAGACATTCTGATTTTCATTACGTTTTAAAGACGATCATGATTCTGCTACGCACTCTTGCCATAGGTTCCCTGCTCGCAGGCTTGGCCAATGCCTTCATCGCTTTCCAGACTACCTGCAGCTCTCCACCTCATCACGTTAACTGGGTGGCCTCTCCACAGGTCCGGGGAACAATTGACATACTCTGGAGCTGTTTCTCCGTTCTTTTAATAGGTACCTGGACGATTCAGCATTTGTCTGTACCTCCTCGGAAGGAGCATGAAGGGCATTCTTGGAACCGTCATTTCGTCACGGATGCGCATTATAATGCTTTCGTAGACGACCTGCACTACAATATCACTAAGTTGAAATTGATGGCTGTATCTCTCCTAGCCCCAGAGTATATACTAGCCAAAGCGCTTGCGGAATGGTTAGCAGCACGGGATTCAAAAAGGAAATTCGGTCGGAGAGAATGGACAACCACACATGGCTTTTTCGCCAACATGCGCGGGTTTGTGTTACGCTTTGATGTGACCGCTGTGCCTAAACCTCTCGAGCCTTGTCCGCCTACGGAGTACGAACGAAGCTTTTTCACGCCTAGCCTTTCAGGTCACCCACCCTATATCCCACAGGATCTCAAAAGGGCCGAAATCGAAGAGATCAAGCACTGCTACGATATCTGTGGTCCTGATTGTCAGAGTCGTCTTTCTGTCGCCCCAGAAACGGACCGAGAGACTGCAGCAGCCCGTGGATCAAGTCCTCATGCTCTGACTGCGACGAAGTCTGGAAACAACGATTCTACTGAGATTACAGTCGATCGACCAACCCAGCCTAATTCGACAGGAAAACTGGCTAAGGCACTGGCTCCACCAAGCAGCTTAGCTGATCAGCCAACAGATGACTTCATTGCCTTCCCACCCAGCATCCAGATCAATAGTCCAGCAACCATTCCGCTGGTGGAGAGACGTGAATACCACACGGATGCTACACCCACTGCCATTCCAGATGGTCATTCCTACTCACTTCCATCCGGTACGGCACTTATCCAGCCACAAAATGAACCCAATCCCCAGAATCAACCCATTGATGAGGCGCTCCCACGGCATGAGGTGCACCCGCACCGCCCTACGGCCACTATTGCGCAGAGCACGGTGACGCTTATTCCCCATGAGAGATGGAAGGCTACCTGGGCACTATCGTCCATGCAAATGTACTACGCATATCAAGAAGGCCTTATACCCCTACCAGATGTTTCAGGGGAAGAATTGAACGACAAGAGCAAGGGCGATGCTCTCGTCAAAGGAGCCGCCGTCCTACAAATTACATGGCTTGTGGTCCAGATCATCGCTCGCACTTTTCAATCCCTAGCCATCTCCCAGCTTGAGATTACAGTCGTTGCGTTTGCAGCCTGCGCCATAGTCACTTACTCTTTACTCTGGCATAAGCCTCAGGATGTGAAAATGCCCATATACATAGACATCCCACACACTCTGACTAGAGAGCAAATTATTCAGTTGGCTGCTCGTTCAGCGGTCTCGACCTTAATGGTGCATCAATTTTGGCTTCACGGCGTAGCGATTCGGACCATGGCAGACAGTGTGTTCCCCTGGACGCCTGGAATTAGAGTTCAGTTTCTAGGGATGAAAAAGCCTGTATATCTCAACCAGTTTCTCGTGGGCATCGGTCTTGGCGGCGTAACTTTTGGCGGCATCCACTTTGCCGCATGGAACTTCCAGTTCCCTTCAAACATAGAAGCCATACTCTGGCGTTGTTCTTGCACTTGGCTTGTTGCCTTCCCACCCATTGGCATCACCATCTACTGCGTTGCCCAACACATTGCTAGAAAGTCCAGATTCTCAGACGAGAAATTGAATGGATGGCTCAGGCCGCTGGGTCATGTGACTCTACCCATCTACCTCTTAGCACGCTTGTACCTCTTAGTTGAGGTCTTCCGTTGTCTGGCTTACCCTCCGCCAAGTTTGTTCGAAGCTGTTAGTTGGCCGAGTGTCATTCCTCACGTTTACTGAATGAAAGCTTTGCCGTCAATCTGCGTCAAGTGCACTAGTGCGATAATCGAGAAAGTATGAATTGTTGCTACAACATTGAAACCATACAACATTGAAACTATGGTAGCTTCTTTGGCTAGAGTATACGACGTGGAAATTAAATCAAATCAATTCCGATTCTGGTATGTAGCTAAATTTTAGTATTTATACAGTGAACACTATTAGTCCACAAAATAGTATTGGATCCTACAATACCGCTCACTAAGGAGCGGCGTCGCTTTTCAATACAGTGGTAAAATCTAGAAAATAGTCATAAAGGTCTCGTCCAACGTTATCTTCTTAGATTATACCTATTATAACGATAGAGGCCTACTAATCTCTACCTGAGAGATCTGTTTTGACATCAATACTTTTCGTACCTGAGAAGTAAAGCTGCTGCATGCGGACTTCGTTGGGTTCACAATTATGCCTCGTCTGAATAGAGAGCCTTTATCTGAGGGTGGAGAGGATCCCGCTATGACCGAATCTTTGTCGACCTTAGTAAGGACTCTGCAACTCTTAACTTAAGAGAAGCTCAAGATATATTCTTGTGGATAGGTAATAAAAGGTTGTAGGTGATAACACTATACAATATATGTTTATTCAAGTGAGAAGACACTGCTCGTACCGAGCTCATTGATCTCTTTACGAATGTCTCATATTTTTCACTTGTCAAGGTCTCTGTCTCAAGTCGCCCGTGGCTTACATTTGAAGGTGCGTTCAGGGGGTCGATCATTTCTCCGCCTTTGAGGTTGGAGAAGGAATGATATTCGCAATTATGTTCAGACAAACTTAGTAGATAATAAGCTTTTTATTAAGATTAAGGACAGAGAATCAAATAGCTGCGCTGAACTTATAGCGAACATTGTTAAAAAAGAAGGCCTGACGAGTCTTTCTTTAGGTAAGGCTTATAGCACTAAATCTCACACAAGGCGTTTGAAACGAGGACGGCATTGGGGGACCTACGGAGAAGACTTAAAGCCGTGCCTGCTAACATGTGGTTGGCGCCGAAGGAACGATCGTCACAACCTCTGGTATATTCTCAGCGTCAATCGAGATGCGAGGGAGGGTGGCCAGGGACGGCAAGTTTTAGCTGAGAGGTGAGAAGTCAAGCAGGGGCAACCAGGGCCAGAGGAATATCTTAAAGGGAAGGAGAAAGTCAAGTTGCAGAACAAAACTGAGGGTAATAGGAAAGGATGTGTGGG
Organism: Cladonia metacorallifera KoLRI002260; assembly: GCA_000482085.2. Lineage (NCBI taxonomy): Eukaryota > Fungi > Ascomycota > Lecanoromycetes > Lecanorales > Cladoniaceae > Cladonia > Cladonia metacorallifera. The sequence goes on along the minus strand of KI911116.1, from coordinate 1,408,240 downwards.
AGGATAATAAAAGAAAGGGTATAATAGAGCGACGTTGTTACTAAAACGTTTTCAATCTCATCGCCGCTTTTTCTCACGGCTTTGCCTTATCCCTTAAGTGGCTGCCGTCCACCTTTTAGGGGTAATTTGCGGAATTATGCCGCTTAGCAAAACAATAGTCTTGAAGGTCCAGCCCTACCTGGGGGTGGCATCCTACCCCTGCTCCTACTAAGCATGACGGCTTTAAGCTACCACCTAGTCCATTCTATTAACCAATCGGTAGCATAATTGACTATTCCGAAAGTAGGATTGCTCCCTAGGAGGTCTAGACGAAAGTGTACGAAATCTAGACAACGCGTCAAATTCTTTGGTGGTAGCCTATATAAATTAATATAAAATATTGAAAAATCTTGAGCTTTTTTAAATTTAACTATGTCTATTGACAACTATATGTATATATGACCTATCTAATAGGCAGGGGGTACCTTTCTATATCCCTAAAGAAGCCTATAAGGTCTATTTCTCTATTAAACTATAGATTAACCCCGTATTTATGTAGAATATTAATTTTTTTAAACTTTTTAATTTAGCTTACTTAAACCTAGAGTAATAATACCACTAAATTAAATAGCCTTAATAAAATAGATAGGCTTATTAATTGCTACTATTAAGGGCTCTAAGTAGCTATATAAAGTATATAGGATATAATTAAAATATATAGTAGGTATTAAATAATATAGGAATTTTATTATTTTAGTAAGTATAAAATTAGTATAGAGTAAGCTTAGTATACTATAGAATTTTAATAGTACTTAGTTCTATATTATATATAAGTGAATTAAGATATATTTATTTATATTATTTATTCCTAAGCATATTAGGAGTAGTAGTAGTAGTAGAGGTAGTAGTAATAATAATAAATAAAGGATTTATAAACTACCTGCAAAATCCTAGGTCTTGGCATCTTTTTCACTTAGGCCTGCTACGCGGATTTCCTTATTAGGGCCTAGTTCCCCCCTATAAATTAGGCCTGCTCTAGGGGCCCCTAGGGGGCAATCCGCGCAGTAGGGTCTGAGCATCTAAGGCTACAAAACAACGCGCTTTTTATGTTTTTATGCCTTCTTATTCTACTATCTTATTCTACTATAGAGCTCTATTATTATAGCTATATAAAGTCTAATGCCTTGTAATTATATTTCTATAGATGCTAACTATATTATTCTAGATTCTAGGCCCTTAAATTATATAAGAAACCCTCCTTTTAAAGCTTTAGTAAAAGTCTTTATTTATATCTCTATAAATTTAAGAACCTTACTATATTAGAGTAGGATAATTATTAAGTTATATTAATATTTTTTTACCTTATAATATCTTTACTATCTATTTTAATAATTCTTTTTTATAGATTTTAGTAGAAATATTAATAAATATACTAAGCTTAATATATTAAAGTAAGAATAAGACTTTTATTATTAATTATAGTTTTCTACTATTTTAAAAGAACTAAAGGTATATATTACTATATATATTTAAATAGAGCTATATTAAGATATTTTAATATATTTCTTCTAGAATTAAGACTCTTACTATTAATTAAAGTATAGTAAAGTATTATAAACTAATATTATAAGTCTTTTAAAAAAGAGTTATTAAAGAGTAAAGAGAAATAAATTAAGCTAGATATAACTCTATATTACTTAGTAATATAAAATTAAGTCTTTAAAGACTAAGAATAACTATTAATTTAATTATAGAATTAAATATAAGAAGATTTATTTAAGATAAGTAAGAGCTTTAACTATATAAATATAGAAAAGTCTACTAAGACTATTTAGTTTAAATAATCTAAATACTAAACTATTTAATTTTTTTTTAGTTTAAATAATTTAAATATTAAACTATTTAACTTTTTATATAACTTATTACTAAGCTTATTTCTTAATATATACCTAGTAATAGTAAAGTATATTATATTTATTAAGTTCTAATATTATTTCCTTCTCTTATAATTTTTATTTTAAAGATAACTATCTATTCTTTATACTATAGTATATAGTTAACCCTTTATTAAAGTTAATCTTATATTAAAGGTAAGTTCTTAAGAGTATTTATATTATAGTATAAGTAGTATACTCTTACTTAACTAAGTATATTAAAAGGCATATGACTCTATTAATTTAATAAGATCTTAATATATAGTTATATAATACTTATTATAGACTTAGTACTTTAAATATATACCTAGACATAAACTAGTCCTTATTAGGCCTAGCTCCTATCTACTATATATAGTAGCTATAGGTAGCTTAGATAGTTTCTTCCTTTATAGCTATAATACTATTTTACTATTAATATTACTTTATTTAGGATATTAATTTATAATATATTATAGCTATCTTTACTAAGTAAGAGAGCTCTACTTATAATTAGAAAAAAATTCTTATAAAAAGTTAAAAAAAAATTTTAATATCTTAATAGAGAGTAGAGAGAGTTAAATCTATATTTAATAATAATAAATTTAAGCGTGATATAAATAACCTTTATAATAAGAGGTTTAGCGCGAATTTACCTAGTCTATATATATAGATACTAGGTTTAATATATCTAGAGATTAGTAGCCCTAGACTATTAAGAGGTAGAGTAGAACTCTATAAAATATAA
>KI911116.1:1394293-1405103 GCA_000482085.2 Cladonia metacorallifera KoLRI002260 | reverse complement strand
TAAAGTATTATAAACTAATATTATAAGTCTTTTAAAAAAGAGTTATTAAAGAGTAAAGAGAAATAAATTAAGCTAGATATAACTCTATATTACTTAGTAATATAAAATTAAGTCTTTAAAGACTAAGAATAACTATTAATTTAATTATAGAATTAAATATAAGAAGATTTATTTAAGATAAGTAAGAGCTTTAACTATATAAATATAGAAAAGTCTACTAAGACTATTTAGTTTAAATAATCTAAATACTAAACTATTTAATTTTTTTTTAGTTTAAATAATTTAAATATTAAACTATTTAACTTTTTATATAACTTATTACTAAGCTTATTTCTTAATATATACCTAGTAATAGTAAAGTATATTATATTTATTAAGTTCTAATATTATTTCCTTCTCTTATAATTTTTATTTTAAAGATAACTATCTATTCTTTATACTATAGTATATAGTTAACCCTTTATTAAAGTTAATCTTATATTAAAGGTAAGTTCTTAAGAGTATTTATATTATAGTATAAGTAGTATACTCTTACTTAACTAAGTATATTAAAAGGCATATGACTCTATTAATTTAATAAGATCTTAATATATAGTTATATAATACTTATTATAGACTTAGTACTTTAAATATATACCTAGACATAAACTAGTCCTTATTAGGCCTAGCTCCTATCTACTATATATAGTAGCTATAGGTAGCTTAGATAGTTTCTTCCTTTATAGCTATAATACTATTTTACTATTAATATTACTTTATTTAGGATATTAATTTATAATATATTATAGCTATCTTTACTAAGTAAGAGAGCTCTACTTATAATTAGAAAAAAATTCTTATAAAAAGTTAAAAAAAAATTTTAATATCTTAATAGAGAGTAGAGAGAGTTAAATCTATATTTAATAATAATAAATTTAAGCGTGATATAAATAACCTTTATAATAAGAGGTTTAGCGCGAATTTACCTAGTCTATATATATAGATACTAGGTTTAATATATCTAGAGATTAGTAGCCCTAGACTATTAAGAGGTAGAGTAGAACTCTATAAAATATAATCTTAAATAATTATCTAAGATAATAACTATATATTAAGTAATTATAACTTAAATAATAAAATAATTTATAAGAGCCTAGAGAAGATAACTTATAGGAAGAAGAAATTATAATATATAGCCCTAAAAATAGACCTAACTAAGGGAGTAGAAACCTTAAAGATAAAAAAGAAATCTAAGTAGAAGCCTTAATTTTTATTAAGAGCTAAAGAAGAGAATAAGATTTATATCTATAATATATTAATATATAATATAGTTATTATACTTACCTATAATAATAATACTTTTACTAATTCTATTAAGAAGTAGCTAGTAATATAGATTAATAATATTAAGAGAAGCTTATTTAAAATTTTATGCCTATACTTAGAGGTAAGATATATTAAGGACTAATAAAGTAGTATATAAATAGAGCTTAAAATAACTCTAGTTAAGAATACTATATTTAATAAAAACCTTTAAAGAGCTAATATAGAGGTAGACTATTTTAAATATAAAAGGAATATATATTAAGTAGAGAATATTATATTAGAAAATAAGTTATTAATCTTAAAGGACTAGATATAGATATTAAGTTAAGAATATAACTAAATAATATATAATAATTATAATTCTAATAATAGTTACTCTATATAATAAAACTAAATCCTTAGAATATTAAGGATCCTAGTAATATTAGAGGCTAAGGCACTATTTATTAGATATATAATAAAGATATAAGATACTTTAATCTTTAGTAGAAATAATAATAGAAATATCTATAATATATAGAAAATATCTATATTATTAAAAGTTAGAAATAATTAGTTATACTTTATAAATAAATAGTATATTATTAATTATATTAGAGAATTAGTTTCTAATACTATCTTTAATACTATTAAGACTTATTATAATATTAATAGTACCTACCTATATTAGAACTATAGAGAGGTCCTTAGTAATTTAGATAATATCTTTATAATTTATAACCTTATTAGCTATACCTATATAAGGGTAAATAGCTAGGAGATAAGGATAGGAGAAAAGAAATTATTTAAAGAGTATTATAAATATTTCTTAAATTATATTAATCCTCTTTATCTAGATAATAGATATAAGATTAAGTTACTAAAACTTAATATTACTAAAAGATTAAATCTATATATATTAGACCTAGCTAGATCTATAAATATAAGCTTTAATAAATTTTATAATAACTTAAAAGCTACTAACTTAGACTTATACTTAGTTAATAAAAGATATACTAGGCTTATAAAGCCCCTACCTTATATAAGTAGAATTAATTATATAATAGATATAATAAGTATACTATTATCCTAATTAAGGAATTAAAGGAGAGATAATATAATATTAATAATAAAAGAGATAATTAAGGTTACTATAAGAAAGTAGAAGAGCCTATCCTTACTACTATATATTATATTATAAGTATATAAAAAAGGCTATTACTTTAAGTATTTAACTACTATTTATAGATTAAATAACTTAAATACCTTATATAAAGACTCCCTCTTCCTTATACTAAAAAAGATAGTAGCTTAGCTATTTATAATTAATATTAAATAGAATAGTATTAAGGATAAAGTTATAGATAATAACTACCTTAAAGATAATAATAATAAGCTAAAAAATAAGTAATCTTTAGAGAAGTTATATCTAGAGATAATTATATATATAATAGAATTAAAGAGCTAGAGAACTCTTAGCTCTATATAATTACTTATTTCTTAGCTTAAGTTAATATTAAGAATATATACTTAGTAATTAAATAAGGAAGATAACTAAACTTTAAAGCCTATATAATAATAAGTAAAGGCGCTATACTAATATATATTATAATAAACTTAAGAATATTAGTAATATTATTTATTAACTTTAAATTTATAAAATAGTATAAGCTTAAAATATTTATACTATAAAAGAGATACTACTTAGTCTTAGTAAATAAAGAATTAATATTAGATATTATATATATAGCCTATATATACTTTAAGTTAGGTAACTATATAGAAGACCTTTAAAGGCTTATAATATAATTTAGTAAGTATAATACTATCTTAAAGATACTATAGCTTAAATAATATAATCTATATATTAACTAGATAGAGAGGGTAATAATTATAAGGTTAAACTACTATTTAAGGGACTACTTACCTTAATATTAGTGTTATAAACTAATATTATAGGTATTCTAAGTAATTAAAGAGTAAAGGGAAATAAAGTAAGCTAGGTATAACTCTATATTACTTAGTAATATAAGATTAAGTCTTTAAAAATTAGAAATAACTATTAGTTTAACTATTAAATTAAATATAAAAAAATCTAAACTATAGGTAAGAGCCCTAACTATATAGATATAGGAAAGTCTACTAAGACTATTTAATTTAGTAAGTTTAATCTATAAATTATTTAAACTCCTTATAGTTTAAATAAATTATTTAATAAACTATTTAAACTTAATAATTTAAATATTTTAAACCTTAAACTATTTAAACCCTTATATAGCTTAGTACTAAGCCTATTCTAAGATATATATTTATAGAGTATTTATTATATTATATATATTAAATTCTAATACTATCTCTCTCCTTTAAGAATCTTTATCTTAAAGATAACTATCTATCCTCTATACTATAATATGCTACTAATCCTCTATTAAAATCTACTCTTTACTAAAGGCGCGTCTTAAAGAGTACTTATTCTAATAGAATTATATATTACTATAATAGCTATATCTATTATAATAAGGAGTATAAGATTAGTTTAAACTCTAATTCTTATACTAAGTATTTTAAGAGTAGTTTATTTTATAAACTTATATATTCTAAAGCTAAGCTCCACTATATTTATAGGAAGAGGCATAAAAAGTTAGAGGCTACTTATTAAGTAGTAACCTAGATTTAAGAACTAGTTATATACTAATTATAGCTTTATATAGAGGCTAATAGTTTAGAGAAGTAAGAGGAAGAGCTAGTCTATTAAGAGCTATAAAATATAGAAGAGCTAGAGGCTAATAAAGCTACTAGTATTATTAATAACCTCCTTTTTAATTTTAGTCCTAAAGTACTTAAGATCCTCTCCTCCTTTAACTAATCTTTTCTTATTCCTATTAAAACTACTATAAAAGGGTTAGGTAGTTCTTAAGGTACTTAAGTAGCTCCTATATATTTTTAGTATTATTATAATTTTTCTATTTAATAAGATATTTCTAACCTTATTAATCTAGAATCTTCTTAATTTTTTATTTATCTTCTTCCTTAATTTTATACTAAAAGGTTTTTTATAGAGGCGTGCTTAGGTTTACTAGTTTTAAGAATAATATATAAAAAACTAAGTATTATTTTAAGTCCTTTAGTAGATTAAGTTTATAGTTAACTAGTCCTCTTTATTCTATAATTAAAAATAGTCTAACCTTTATATAGTCTAACTTCTTACTTAGCCTTTTTAATTTTATATTTCTAGTTAAGAGATATACTTTATCTCCCTTCTCTAACTAAGGACTTTTTTTAATTTTTATTAGCTTATTACTTAACTATCTTATTTAAGTTTATAATAGTTTCTTTTAATTTATTATAAACTTTCTTAAATTCTTTAGCTTTAACTAATACTTTATCTATATTAGGTTCTTTCTATAGTTATAGAAAGCTATTTATATTTTTCCTATAATTTATAAAGAATAATATTATTTTAGTTATCCTAGATAACTTATTATTATATATTAGTTATACTATAAATAATAATAATACTTAATTATTTTATTATTTATTTATATAATACTTAAGATATATTTCTAGTATTTAATTTACCCTTTTTATTTATCTATCTATTTAAGGATAGTAGGCTATTAATATTCTTAACTTAATCCTAATTATTTTTAATAATATCTTCTAATAGTTTAAGGTAAATAACTTATCTTTATCTAATATTATTAATTTAAGTATACTATAATTCTTTATAAGTTTATCTAATAGTATAAATACTAACTATTTAATATTATACTTTTCTTTAAAGGGTAGTATAATTATATATTTTATTAATTTATCTATAATAACTATAATAGTATTATATACCTTTAATATTATAAAGTCCTTAGACTTTAATAACTTAGTAATAAAGTCTATTATAATATTATCTTAAGGTATCTTTAGTATAGGTATAAACTATATTTTTCTATATAGTTTATACCTTACTAACTTATTTTATTAATATTTAATATATTCTTTAATATACTACTCTACCTATCATGGACTTAGCGCTCCAGACATGCGCCCAGACATGGAATAGTCCTTATTGGGCCTAGCTCCCGTCTACTGTACATAGTAGCTGCAGGTAGCTTAGACAGTTTCCTCCTTTATAGCTACAATACCATTTCACTATCAACATTGCCCTATTTAGGATGTTAATCCATGACACAACCTTTATTTAAAGCTATAGTATATTATAGTTTCTGTAAATAAATTCTATTATTCTAGTAACTCCTAGGTACCTATATATTAGATTATTATAATAATCTTAGATTATCTTTTTAATATATTCTTCTAGTATATATATCTTACTTTAATAGCTTAGTACTATTATATTAGTTTATTTCTTATATAATTTCTTAACTTTTATATTATTATTATATACCCTTATTAGCCTATTAATTATATTTAGTCCTTTAACCCTTATAGTTATTATAAGTGTTTATATATTTAGTACTAATAATCTATCTATTTCTTACCTTAAGATAGTTTATTTATTTAAGTCTTTTATATTTATATAGTCTAATTATCTACTTAAAGTATTAGCCCTTCTATTTTCTTTTCTTAAAGTATAGTAGATCTTAAATTTATATTATTTTAAAAATTCTACTTATCTAACTTATCTTTAGTTAAGTGCTTTTATTATTATAAAATTTAAGAGATTCTTATAATTAGTAAAGATATTAAATTCTAAATAGTTTTTAATATAAATTTTTTAATACTTAAATACTTCTACTACTATAAGTAATTCTTTATTATAAATATTATAATTTTACTCTAATATTATTATCTTTTTTAAATAATATATAACTAAATACTATTTACTATTCTTCTATTAATATAGGTATACTTCTATAACTAGATTTAATATATTAATCTTAATCCTTACTAGTTAATTAACTTAGAATATATATAATATTAGTAATTTTATATATATTTCCTTTAATTATTTAACTATATTATCTTATTATTTTTCTTATTTAAATATTATATCCTTAGCAACTAGCTTTATAAGAGGTAGAGCTTTTTTTAAGAATCCTTTAATAAATTATTTATTAAAGTTTAGGAATCTTAAGAATATTTATACTTCCTTTATTATTATAAGTATTAGCTATTCTTAGATATCTTTAATTTTATTTTAGCTTATCTAAATATCTTATATACTAATATTATATTCTAGGAAGTTAACTCTTTTCTTATAAAATTTATATTTTTCTAGTTTAAGGAGTAGTCTAGCCTTATATAGATATTTAAGTACTTTTTATATATATTAAATATATTCTTCTTTAGTTTCTAAATAAATTAGAATATTATTAAGATAGGCTACTACTATTTTATTTAAATAGTACCTTAATATATTATTAATTAATACTTAATAAGTTATTAATATATTAGTAAGGCTAAATAGTATTATTAAATACTTATAATATTTATATTAAGTTTTAAATACTATCTTCTATTTCTTACTTTTTTTTATATAAATTAAGTTATAGGCCTCCCTAAGGTCTAGCTTTATAAAGATTTTTATCTTCTTAAGTTAGTTCTAAAGTTTATTAATATTTAATAATAAGTACCTATTCTTAATTATAATATTATTTAGCTTTTAATAGTTAATATATAGCTATAAGCTTTTATTTTTCTTTAATATAAAGAGTATTAAGTAGCCTACTAATAATTTAGATTCTTAAATAAATTTTTTTTTTAGGTTCTTTATAATATACTTATAAAGTATTTAGAGTTCCTTCTTTAATAATATATATATAAGTCTAAATATTAGTTCTTTATTTAGTTTAAGTTTAATCTTATAATTTTAAGGTTAGTATTTAAGTAGCACTTTTATATTTACTTCTTTTTAAAAGAGCTATATATACTTAAGGTACTCTTTAAGGATATTAAGAGATATATTTTTTTTATATTTTTTTTTATTAATTAACTAGTTAACTTATTTATATATTTATAAAGTTAGATTCTCTTTTAAGGCTATTCTTATTTAAAGTTATAGTATTATACTTTATAATAATTCTTTTACTTAACTTTTTATATACTATTACTTATTATTAATATATATATTTAAAGCTAGTAATATTACTAAGCTCTTATAATATAAATATTTCTATCTTCTAATTAATTATTAAGTTTTATTTTTTTTAATTAAGGTATACTTAATATAATATAGTAGTTAGCTATCTAAACTATATTAAAAGTAACTTCCTTATAATATTATTAAAAAGTAATATTTAATAAAATTATCTCCTTATTAATATTTCTAGATAAAGCTTCTAACTTATTAGCTATTTAAAGTCTATAGGGTTCTTTCTTATCTACTATTAGTAAGTTTTAGATATATATTAATACTTTTAATATAAAGTTTCTTATTACTCTTAAGTTTATTATTATAATAGCTCCTTAACTATTAATTTTAACTAGTTTTTTTATAAGTTAGCTATACTCTATTAAGTTTAGCTCTTTTATAAGGGTTATAGTATTTATTTCCTTATAACTACCTTTATTATAAGAGAATAATCTTTTCTTATTTCTTCTATTTTAGGGTTAAAGTATCCTATAAGATAGAATCTAGCCTTAATTTTTTTATTTATATATATATAATAGTTTAGAAGTAGGTATACTTCCTAAAAAATATAGTTATATTCTTCTTTTTAATAGTCTTTTTTTAATTCTTACCTTAATATTATATACTACTTTTTAGGCTATTCTAAAAATATTATTACTTCTTATTTCTATATTAGGTACTATATATATATATCTAAGTTATAATAGTAGTAAGTATATAAGTAATATTAAAAATTATATATAATTTCTTTAGCTTCTTATTTTATATTATAATATTTTAAGTAGTATATATTTATATACTTACTCTAATATATTTTACTATATTATTAGTAATAAGAATTATACTAATAGTCTTAAGATCTTTTAATTAAGAAGTCTTATTCTTACTATTTCTATTATTCTTTTTCTTAATCTATAAGTAATTTAGGTTCTTATTTCTCTTCTTAATCTACTTACTTTTAATTAGAGTTATCTTCCTAATTATACTTCTATATATCTTAAGCCTTCCTATCTTATCTTAGTCTAAGTTATTTATTTTTTATTTCTTAGAATCTATTATAATACTTATTATACTATTCTAGATTTTTAAGTCTTATTATTATTAGTAAGAGTATACTATCCTATATTTTATATAAAAATCCTTAAAGGTAATATTCTTATTAATTAAATATAATTATTAAATTATTCTAAGCTTTATTATCTATTATTTTTAGTTCTTTAATATATTAAGTAATTAACTTCTTATTATTATAAACCCCTTAGTTTATTAGTATTATTTTAAGTTCTAGATTATTCTACTTTAATAATAATTTACTTATTCTTCTAGCTTTATCCTTTATAATAATAGCTTATATTATATTAATCTATAGTCTAGATACTATATTTTTTAACTTATAGTTTTTAGTGAAGTAGCTTAGTTTACTATAGCTATAGTACTTTAGTACTTTTTTATTTTTATTTTTTATTAGCTTTCTATATATATATCTCTTTTTTATTATATTAAGTTCTATTAATATTAGCTTATATAAGTTAATAGATCTTCTACTATAGTTAGAGTTAAAGCTTTACTTATATTAGTATTATATTATACTAGCTTTAAAGACCCCTCTATTATACCTTTTCTCTATAGCTCTTTTAAAGAGATTATTATTAATTTAAATAGCTTCTTTCTAAAGTTTATTAAGTATATTTAGGCTTACTCTAGTTCTTATTAGCTTATTCTTAATATTTTTTTTTAATTTTTTTCTATATATTATTATAAGTGTATTATTATTTTATTTAGTTTTAACTATATATTATTAAAACTATATTATATACTTTACTATAGATCTTTTTTATTTAATATATTAAATAATTTATACTACTTAACTTATTTTATTAGATAGTATAAATACTTTATAAAGTTCTACCTTAAAGTAGGTAAACCCTTCTATTTATTTTATAATTTCTAATATATTTATTAGGTTATCTAAGTATTTCTATAAGTAAGGTTATACTTATTTTTATATATTTTTATATATAAAGGTAATAGTAACTACTATATATTATTTAACTAGTATATTATTATAAAAGTAAAGATAGAATTAAATTTATATTAACTACTCTTTAAGCTTCTTTCTTTCTTTATAATAAAGGTTTAATTAAGTAATTTTAATATTCCTTTTAAATCTATTATTAATACTATTATAACGCCTAGACTAGATAGTTTTATTTAAGGTAGATTAAGTTATACTCCTTTAATTTAATATATTTATATTAAGGGTATTTAAAGTATTATAAACTAATATTATAAGTATTCTAAAAATAAGTAATTAAAGAGTAAAGAAGAATAGAGTAAGCTAAATATAACTTTATATTACTTAATAATATAAGACTAAGTCTTTAAAGATTAGAAGTAACTATTAATTTAACTATTAAAATAAATATAAAAAAATCTAAATTATAGGTAAGAGCCTTAATTATATAGATATAGAAAAGTCTACTAAGACTATTTAATTTAGTAAGTTTAATCTATAAATTATTTAAACTTCTTATAATTTAAATAAATTATTTAATAAACTATTTAAACTTAGTAGTTTAAATATTTTAAATCCTAAACTATTTAAACCCTTATATAGCTTAGTACTAAGCCTATTTTAAGATATATACTTATAGAGCGTTTATTATATTATATATATTAGATTCTAATAATTAGCTAGTATATATTATAAGCTACTTAAGACCTAGTAAAAAGTTTTATTAAACTAAATTTTAGAAGTATAATATTACTAAGATTAGTACCTATATATTTATAGGATTAGTAAAGAAAGACTAAAATTAAGTTTTATTTATATAACTAGAAGATTTTAAAGTACTTAATACTATAAACTCTATATATACTAATAAAAACTTTACTAGTAGTATAAAGTTAACTATAAATATTATAGTAATTATAGTTAATAATTATAATAAGTTTTTTTATAAGCTATATAAGAAATATATAAGTCTAGATAACTTAAGAAAGTAAATACTTAACTACTATTATAATTATATAGATATATAGAACTTAGTCTAAGTAAATAAACTACTACTCTATAGAGGAAGGGACTATATTATTAATTTAAAGAAAAATTTAGTTCTACTAGTAAAGTATACCTATAAAATATTATATAATTAAGTAAAGTTTATAAAAGAATATATTAATAATATACTAAGTAAAGGCTATATTAGACCTAGTAAATCCCTATATATAGTACTAATCTTAATTATAAAAAAGCTAGATAGTAGCTTATAGGTATATATAGACTATAAAGTACTTAATATACTTATTATAGACTTAGTGCTCTAGACATACGCCTAGACATAGACTAGTCCTTATTAAGCCTAGCTCCTATCTACTATATATAGTAGCTATAGGTAGCTTAGATAGTTTCTTCCTTTATAGTTATAATACTATTTC
>KI911116.1:1252293-1380934 GCA_000482085.2 Cladonia metacorallifera KoLRI002260 | reverse complement strand
ATACTAATCTTTTTAGAAGAGCTAATAAATTATTAATAGTATATTAAATAAGTACTATAATAGCTTTAGTAATATTAATTATATATAAATTTAAAGAAGTATATATTTAATACTATTTAAATTAAATTTTTAAGATTTATTATATTAATTATAGGTATAGAAATAGATTTATATAAAGTTACTATTATTAAAGAGTAGCTAAGACTAAAGACTTATTAAGAAGTCTAAGTCTTCTTAAGATTTATAAACTTTTATTATTATTTTATTTATTATTATTCTACTATTACTATACCTCTTACTAGCCTTTTAAAAGATAGTAAGAAGAGTAGGAAGATAGGATTATTTAAATAGCTTAATAATATAAAGTAAGTATTTTAATAGTTATATTAAAAATTTATAAAAGTACTATTACTATAATATTTTAATCTAATATAAGAAATTTAGGTTAAAATTAATATATTAGTCTTTACTATTACTAGTATTTTATTTTAGCTTAATAATATAAGCTATTAATAGTCTATAGTCTTCTAGTTATATAAAATAATATTAATAAAGTAAAATTATAAAATATATAATTAAAAACTATTAATAATAGTAAATACTTTTAAGTAATAATAATATTATTTAGAAAAAAGCTTATACTTAATTAAGGTATTAATAGATTATAATAATTTATAAGAATTTATAAAGTTAAAAGAGTTAATATTATAATAAGTATACTAGGCACTTAAGCTTATAATATATAATTTTAAGATAATATATTATATAAAAAAAACTAACTCTATTAATTTTCTATTAAGAAGGCTTAATTATAAAGGTATTTTTTTTTATAATATAATTCTTCTACTAACTTTATAAAATAAATTATTACTATAGTTAAAGAAAGAATTTAAGTTATATATATATATTAATAATAATATATTATAGATAGTTTTTTTAATTATAGGTATTTAAATAGTAATATTAAGAAAGACTATAAAAAAGCTTATTAAAGGTTTTTATAAAAAGCCTTAGAAATTACTAAAATAGATTATTTATAAATTATAAGACTTTAATAAATAAGTTATAAAATTCTAAAAAGGTAAAGATACTATTATAATATAATATTATATAGCTTATATAAATTAGTCTTTTAATAGAGAAAATCTCCTTAAGTATAAAAGGTAATTATATATACTAAAAGATAGTACTTTATAATAAGAGTTAATTAGTAAATACTATAATAATCTATTAATAAAATATTTTAGTATTATAAAAATATTAGAGCTCTTATAGTATAAATATTATTAAGTTAATATTATAAAGTAAATATAAAGTTATATTAAAACTTATAATATTTATTAAAGGATAAAGGTTTCTTAATATTACTTTTATAAAGAATTATAATTCTTATCCTTATTAAAAGGATTATAGTAAGAGTTAATTATAGATTTTATAATAAAATTACCTTTAAGTAAGTATAGTAGTATTATTTATAATTTTATTTTAATAATAATTAATAAATTTATAAAAATAATTTATTATCTTTTTATTAAGAAAATAATTATAGTTAAAGAACTAGTAAAGCTTTTCTTTTTTAAAATATTCTATTAGTTTAGTATATTAATAAGTATAATAAGTAATTAAGATACTTTATTTACTAATACTTTTTAATTAAGTATTTATTATTATATTATAATTAAGTACTATATAAATACTACCTTTTATCTATAAATAAATAATTAAATAGAAAGGTAAAATTAAATATTAGAATACTTCTTATATATATTTATAAATTTAGAGTAGATTAATTAGGCTAAGCTATTACCTATTACTAAATTTATATATAATAATAGTTTTTATAATAGTATTAGCTACTTACTATTCTATATAATATATAATTACTACCCTAAAATTTATTAAGAAGTTAGGGATAGCTCCTTAAAGGGAGAAGTACTTATAGTAAAGGAATATATAAAGTAGTTATAAAATTATTAAAAAAAAATAGAAATATATTAATAGTATATTATTAAAATATAAATAAAGTACTATAATAAAAACTATTTATAAAAAAAATATAAAATAAGTAAATTAATAATATTATTAATTAAGAATCTTAAATAAAGATAATTTAATAAGAAGTTATCTTATTAGTTTATTAACTTATTTAAAATAAAAAATAAAGTTAAGGTATAAGTATACTACTTAATATTACTTATAAATTATTAAATTTATAATATTTTTTATATATTATTACTTAAGCTATATTAATTATATAATAATATAGAATTAATAGAATTTATATAGCTTCTTAAACTTATTAATAATAAAAAATAGTAGGAGGTAGAAGAAATTATTAATAAAATATAAAATAAGAAAGATATTTAATATAAGATTAAGTAAATTAAATAAAATAATATCTATAATTAATAAGTATTAGAAGTAAAGCTTAATATTATACTAATATTAAAGCGCGCTTATAATAAATAGATATAATAATAATAAAAATTAAAAAAAAAGTTAATTTAAATTATATAATATATTAAGCTATTTAATATAATAGAACTATATTACTATTATACTTAGTTAAAATAAAAAGATAATTATAGAAATTAAGTAAAGATAAGTAGTTATATATTTAATAATATTATAAAAATAAAAGGATAGTATTATTACTTATTAAAATATAAGTACTATATATCTACTATAAGTTATTAATAAGATAAAGAATAGAAGAATTAATAATATTAAAAAAGTATTTAAAGGATTTATATATTATAGCTAATATATTATATTATAGTTAATATATTAGTATTATATCTATAGTAAGTAAATAATAAATTTTAATTATAAAGATATTTAATATTATAAAAGAAAGACTTTTATTATTAAAAAGATAGCTTTAAAATATAAGTATTATTAATATTAAACTTTAAATATTAAATATTAAAAAAAATATATATATATAATTAGGCCTATATAAGAGTAGTTAGTATATATAATAATTATATAAAATTAATTTACTACTAAGGTTCCTCTTACTCTTCTTCTCCTTTTTTTCTTTCTTCTCCTCTTTTTTATCTTCTCCTCCTCCTTCTTCCTTACCTTCTCTCTCTTCTCTAGGATATAATCCCTAAGGATCTAATTATATTAGCATTAAACTATATATAGTATATATAAGGTATAATAATATACTTAGACCTCTATCTCTTTCTTCTCTCCTCTCCCTCTTATCCTTTCTTTCTCTTCCTCTTCTCTATCTCTATCTCCCTCTCTATCTCCCTCTCCCTCTCTCTTTCCCTCTCCCTCTTCTTCTTTCTCTCCTTCCTCCTACTCCCCTAACTCCCTCTATAGAGAGTTAGCGGCGAGCATAGTATAGATATATAAGTAAAGAGAAAGAATAAAGATAAGTATTATAGATAAGAAATATAAAAATAATTTAACTTATCTTCTATAATAAGTTAATATAGTAATATAAGATAAGAATATTATTTATTAATATCTTTATTTTTTTTAATAGTAATACTAACTATTAAGCTTATTATTTATTTTATATCTTTAAAGTTAGAGACTTATCTTTATATTATTAAGAGACTTTTTTATAAAGGCTCTTAATATATAAAGCTACTTTAAGTAATATAAAAGGATTTAGGATTATAGTAGCTAATATTACTACTTCTTTAATAAAAAAAAGTAGAATTTAAATTTATTAATAAGTTATAATTATTAATTATAACTATAACTTACTTTATAATAGAATTATAAATCTTAATAAGCTTATTTATATTATAAATAAAGTAGTATTATTAATTAAATATAAATTTTAAATACTTAAAAATAATTTATATATAGAAGGTTTATTACTAATTATTAGTAATAGTAAGTATATATATAGTATATAATATATAAAGAACTTATTAATATAGTAAAAAATAACTTTAGAATTATTAATATTAGTCTAAAGTAGTATAATATCTTAATATAAAAAGTATTTATAATAATATATTTATTATTAAAAAAAGAAAAAAAGAATAGAATTAATATTAATAATATATTTATTATAATTATACTATATAATTACTATATAATAACTTACCTTTAATATAGCTACTACTATAATAATAAATAATTAATAAGCTATAAGTATATTATATAATTAAATTATATAATAGATAATATTAAGATAGGTTCTTATATAAGAAACTCTTTTCCTTCCTTTTCTTATTAGATTTTAAAGGTTTTTAATAAGTTTTAGATTAATAAAACTACCTCCTTTTAAAACTATATTAGTAGTATAACTATATATAATAAAAGCTCTATACTAATAAACTAGTATTTAAAAGAGAAGATAATTATAATAACTAATAGCTATTAAAGTAACTTAGTATTAATAGTTAGCTACTATAAATATTATATTAATACTATACTAGTATAAATAAGTAGAATATATTATATTACTTTACTTTATCTTAATAAGCTTAAAGAGCATATACTTTATAATAATAGGATTTTTAGTAATTAGTTTTTTAATATAAACTAATACCTACTACTACTATTTTATATCTTTAAGTAATCCTTAGTAATCCTATTATATAGCATTAGTAGAGTATAATAGGCTTATATTATATACTACCTTTAATATTATTAAGACTTATTATAATATTAATAGTACCTACTTATATTAGAACTATAGGGAGGCCCTTAGTAATTTAGATAATATTTTTATAATTTATAACCTTATTAGCCACACCTACGCGAAGGTGAATAGCTAGGAGATAAGGATAGAAGAAAAGGAACTATTTAAGGAGTATTATAAGTATTTCTTAAGTTATATTAGTTCTCTCTATCTAGATAATAGGTATAAGATTAAGTTACTAAAACTTAATATTATTAGGAGATTAAATCTATATATATTAGGCCTAGCTAGATCTATAAATATAAGCTTTAATAAATTCTATAATAACTTAAAAGCTACTAACTTAAATCTATGCCTAGTTAATAAGAGATATACTAGGCCTATAAAGCCTCTACCCTATATAAGTAGAATTAATTATATAATAAATATAGNGGCACTTAAGCTTATAATATATAATTTTAAGATAATATATTATATAAAAAAAACTAACTCTATTAATTTTCTATTAAGAAGGCTTAATTATAAAGGTATTTTTTTTTATAATATAATTCTTCTACTAACTTTATAAAATAAATTATTACTATAGTTAAAGAAAGAATTTAAGTTATATATATATATTAATAATAATATATTATAGATAGTTTTTTTAATTATAGGTATTTAAATAGTAATATTAAGAAAGACTATAAAAAAGCTTATTAAAGGTTTTTATAAAAAGCCTTAGAAATTACTAAAATAGATTATTTATAAATTATAAGACTTTAATAAATAAGTTATAAAATTCTAAAAAGGTAAAGATACTATTATAATATAATATTATATAGCTTATATAAATTAGTCTTTTAATAGAGAAAATCTCCTTAAGTATAAAAGGTAATTATATATACTAAAAGATAGTACTTTATAATAAGAGTTAATTAGTAAATACTATAATAATCTATTAATAAAATATTTTAGTATTATAAAAATATTAGAGCTCTTATAGTATAAATATTATTAAGTTAATATTATAAAGTAAATATAAAGTTATATTAAAACTTATAATATTTATTAAAGGATAAAGGTTTCTTAATATTACTTTTATAAAGAATTATAATTCTTATCCTTATTAAAAGGATTATAGTAAGAGTTAATTATAGATTTTATAATAAAATTACCTTTAAGTAAGTATAGTAGTATTATTTATAATTTTATTTTAATAATAATTAATAAATTTATAAAAATAATTTATTATCTTTTTATTAAGAAAATAATTATAGTTAAAGAACTAGTAAAGCTTTTCTTTTTTAAAATATTCTATTAGTTTAGTATATTAATAAGTATAATAAGTAATTAAGATACTTTATTTACTAATACTTTTTAATTAAGTATTTATTATTATATTATAATTAAGTACTATATAAATACTACCTTTTATCTATAAATAAATAATTAAATAGAAAGGTAAAATTAAATATTAGAATACTTCTTATATATATTTATAAATTTAGAGTAGATTAATTAGGCTAAGCTATTACCTATTACTAAATTTATATATAATAATAGTTTTTATAATAGTATTAGCTACTTACTATTCTATATAATATATAATTACTACCCTAAAATTTATTAAGAAGTTAGGGATAGCTCCTTAAAGGGAGAAGTACTTATAGTAAAGGAATATATAAAGTAGTTATAAAATTATTAAAAAAAAATAGAAATATATTAATAGTATATTATTAAAATATAAATAAAGTACTATAATAAAAACTATTTATAAAAAAAATATAAAATAAGTAAATTAATAATATTATTAATTAAGAATCTTAAATAAAGATAATTTAATAAGAAGTTATCTTATTAGTTTATTAACTTATTTAAAATAAAAAATAAAGTTAAGGTATAAGTATACTACTTAATATTACTTATAAATTATTAAATTTATAATATTTTTTATATATTATTACTTAAGCTATATTAATTATATAATAATATAGAATTAATAGAATTTATATAGCTTCTTAAACTTATTAATAATAAAAAATAGTAGGAGGTAGAAGAAATTATTAATAAAATATAAAATAAGAAAGATATTTAATATAAGATTAAGTAAATTAAATAAAATAATATCTATAATTAATAAGTATTAGAAGTAAAGCTTAATATTATACTAATATTAAAGCGCGCTTATAATAAATAGATATAATAATAATAAAAATTAAAAAAAAAGTTAATTTAAATTATATAATATATTAAGCTATTTAATATAATAGAACTATATTACTATTATACTTAGTTAAAATAAAAAGATAATTATAGAAATTAAGTAAAGATAAGTAGTTATATATTTAATAATATTATAAAAATAAAAGGATAGTATTATTACTTATTAAAATATAAGTACTATATATCTACTATAAGTTATTAATAAGATAAAGAATAGAAGAATTAATAATATTAAAAAAGTATTTAAAGGATTTATATATTATAGCTAATATATTATATTATAGTTAATATATTAGTATTATATCTATAGTAAGTAAATAATAAATTTTAATTATAAAGATATTTAATATTATAAAAGAAAGACTTTTATTATTAAAAAGATAGCTTTAAAATATAAGTATTATTAATATTAAACTTTAAATATTAAATATTAAAAAAAATATATATATATAATTAGGCCTATATAAGAGTAGTTAGTATATATAATAATTATATAAAATTAATTTACTACTAAGGTTCCTCTTACTCTTCTTCTCCTTTTTTTCTTTCTTCTCCTCTTTTTTATCTTCTCCTCCTCCTTCTTCCTTACCTTCTCTCTCTTCTCTAGGATATAATCCCTAAGGATCTAATTATATTAGCATTAAACTATATATAGTATATATAAGGTATAATAATATACTTAGACCTCTATCTCTTTCTTCTCTCCTCTCCCTCTTATCCTTTCTTTCTCTTCCTCTTCTCTATCTCTATCTCCCTCTCTATCTCCCTCTCCCTCTCTCTTTCCCTCTCCCTCTTCTTCTTTCTCTCCTTCCTCCTACTCCCCTAACTCCCTCTATAGAGAGTTAGCGGCGAGCATAGTATAGATATATAAGTAAAGAGAAAGAATAAAGATAAGTATTATAGATAAGAAATATAAAAATAATTTAACTTATCTTCTATAATAAGTTAATATAGTAATATAAGATAAGAATATTATTTATTAATATCTTTATTTTTTTTAATAGTAATACTAACTATTAAGCTTATTATTTATTTTATATCTTTAAAGTTAGAGACTTATCTTTATATTATTAAGAGACTTTTTTATAAAGGCTCTTAATATATAAAGCTACTTTAAGTAATATAAAAGGATTTAGGATTATAGTAGCTAATATTACTACTTCTTTAATAAAAAAAAGTAGAATTTAAATTTATTAATAAGTTATAATTATTAATTATAACTATAACTTACTTTATAATAGAATTATAAATCTTAATAAGCTTATTTATATTATAAATAAAGTAGTATTATTAATTAAATATAAATTTTAAATACTTAAAAATAATTTATATATAGAAGGTTTATTACTAATTATTAGTAATAGTAAGTATATATATAGTATATAATATATAAAGAACTTATTAATATAGTAAAAAATAACTTTAGAATTATTAATATTAGTCTAAAGTAGTATAATATCTTAATATAAAAAGTATTTATAATAATATATTTATTATTAAAAAAAGAAAAAAAGAATAGAATTAATATTAATAATATATTTATTATAATTATACTATATAATTACTATATAATAACTTACCTTTAATATAGCTACTACTATAATAATAAATAATTAATAAGCTATAAGTATATTATATAATTAAATTATATAATAGATAATATTAAGATAGGTTCTTATATAAGAAACTCTTTTCCTTCCTTTTCTTATTAGATTTTAAAGGTTTTTAATAAGTTTTAGATTAATAAAACTACCTCCTTTTAAAACTATATTAGTAGTATAACTATATATAATAAAAGCTCTATACTAATAAACTAGTATTTAAAAGAGAAGATAATTATAATAACTAATAGCTATTAAAGTAACTTAGTATTAATAGTTAGCTACTATAAATATTATATTAATACTATACTAGTATAAATAAGTAGAATATATTATATTACTTTACTTTATCTTAATAAGCTTAAAGAGCATATACTTTATAATAATAGGATTTTTAGTAATTAGTTTTTTAATATAAACTAATACCTACTACTACTATTTTATATCTTTAAGTAATCCTTAGTAATCCTATTATATAGCATTAGTAGAGTATAATAGGCTTATATTATATACTACCTTTAATATTATTAAGACTTATTATAATATTAATAGTACCTACTTATATTAGAACTATAGGGAGGCCCTTAGTAATTTAGATAATATTTTTATAATTTATAACCTTATTAGCCACACCTACGCGAAGGTGAATAGCTAGGAGATAAGGATAGAAGAAAAGGAACTATTTAAGGAGTATTATAAGTATTTCTTAAGTTATATTAGTTCTCTCTATCTAGATAATAGGTATAAGATTAAGTTACTAAAACTTAATATTATTAGGAGATTAAATCTATATATATTAGGCCTAGCTAGATCTATAAATATAAGCTTTAATAAATTCTATAATAACTTAAAAGCTACTAACTTAAATCTATGCCTAGTTAATAAGAGATATACTAGGCCTATAAAGCCTCTACCCTATATAAGTAGAATTAATTATATAATAAATATAGTAGGTATACTACTATCTTAGTTAAGGAATTAAAGAAGGAATAATATAATATTAATAATAAAAGAGATAACTAAGGTTATTATAAGAAAGTAGGAGAGCCTATCCTTATTACTATATATTATATTATAAGTATATAAAGAAGGCTATTACTTTAAGTATTTAGCTACTATTTATAGATTAAATAACTTAAATATCTTATATAGGGACTCCCTCTTTCTTATACTAAAAGAGATAGTAGCTTAGCTATCTATAATTAATATTAAATAGAATAGTATTAAGGATAAAGTTATAGATAATAGCTACCTTAAAAATAATAATAATAAGCTAGAAAATAAGTGATCTTTAGAGAAGTTATATTTAGAGATAACTATATATATAATAGGATTAAAGAGCTAGAGAACTCTTAGCTCTATATAGTTATTTATTCTCTAGCTTAAGCTAATATTAAGAATATATACTTAATACTTAAATAAGGAAGATAGCTAGACTTTAAAGCCTATATAATAATAGGTAAAGGTGCTATACTAATATATATTATAATAAACTTAAGAGTATTAGTAATATTATTTATTAACTCTAAATTTATAAAATAATATAAGCTTAAAATATTTATACTATAAAAAAGGTACTACTTAGTCTTAATAGATAAAGGATTAGTACTAGATATTATATATATAGCCTATATATACTTTAAGTTAAGCAACTATATAGAAGACCTCTAAGGGCTTATAATATAATTTAGTAAGTATAATACTATTCTAAGGATACTATAGCTTAAATAATATAATCTATATATTAATTAAATAAAGAGGGTAATAATTATAAGGTTAAACTACTACCTAAGGGACTATCTACCTTAATATTAGCTAATATATATTATAAGCTACTTAAGACTTAATAAAGAGTTTTATTAGATTAAATTCTAGAAGTATAATATTACTAAGATTAGCGCCTATATATTTATAAGATTAATAAAGAAAGACTAAAATTAGGTTTTATTTATATAGCTAGAAGATTTTAAAGTGCTTAATACTATAGATCCTATATATACTAATAAAAACTCTACTAGTAGTATAAAGTTAACTATAGATATTATAGTAATTATAGTTAATAATTATAATAAGTTTTTTTATAAGCTATATAAGAAATATATAAGTCTAGATAATTTAAGAAAGTAGATACTTAACTATTACTATAACTATATAGATATATAGAACCTAGTCTAGGTAAATAAACTACTACCCTATAAAGGAGGGGACTACACTATTAATTTAAAGAAGGATTTAATTCTACTAGTAAAGTATACCTATAAAATATTATA
Source organism: Cladonia metacorallifera KoLRI002260 (assembly GCA_000482085.2). Lineage (NCBI taxonomy): Eukaryota > Fungi > Ascomycota > Lecanoromycetes > Lecanorales > Cladoniaceae > Cladonia > Cladonia metacorallifera. The sequence continues at coordinate 1,370,243 of KI911116.1, read as the reverse complement.
TAATTAAGTAAAGATTATAAAAGAATATATTAATAATATATTAAGTAAAGGCTATATTAGACCTAGTAAATCCCTATATATAGCACTAGTCTTAATTATAAAAAAGCTAGATAGTAGCTTATAGGTATATATAAACTATAGGGCACTTAATATACTAATAGTATAGAACTATAATATACTATTACTAATTTAAGAAATATTAGCTAAGCTCTAATACTATAAAGTAGTATAGTAAGTTTAATATTATTATAATATTTAATAAAATTAAGATAAAAAAAGGTTATAAAAAGAAAATAGCTTTTTTTATATATTATAGACTCTTTAAGTATTTAGTTATATCTTTTAGTTTATATAATACCTTAAGTATCTTTTAAGTATTTATAAATAAAATACTATATAACTTTCTTAATAGCTTTTATACTATATATCTTAATAATATCCTAATCTATAATAATACTAAGGATAAATATATTAGATATATTAAGTAAGTTTTAGGAAGACTTAAAAAAATAAGCTTATTTCTAGATATAAATAAATATAACTTCTATATAAAATTAATAAAATATTTTAGCCTAATTATTATAACTAATAGACTCTAGATAGACTCCTTAAAGGTTAAAATAATATAATAATAGAAGCTACTTTACTACTTAAAAGATATATAAGTATTCCTAGGCTTTATAAATTTCTATAAGTATTTTATTAAGGGATATTTTAAAATAGTAAGGCTACTATTTAATTTAACTAAGTTAGACTATAAAGGTTTCCTTTACTTATAGCTATAAGGTAGATTAGAGGATTAAGTATTTTAATAATTTAAGGATATCTTTATAGATATACTAATACTTACTTATTTTAATCCTAACTTAGAGATATAGGTAGAGATTAATATATTAGACTATATTATTATAGTAATACTCTTATAGAAGGATCCTTAAGATATATTATACTTAATAGTATATTTATTAAAAAAGATATTATCTTAAGAGTATAATTATAAGATCTATAATAAGAAACTACTAGCTATAGTTTATATATTTAAGGAGTAGTATCTAAAACTTACTAGTACCCTTATAAAGAACCTAATTAAAATCCTTAATAACTATAGGAACCTAGAATACTTTATAATAATAAAGTAATTAAATTAGAGATAGGCTTAATAAGCTAAGTTCTTATCTAAGTTTAACTTTTAAATTATTTATAAGCTAGGAAAATAAGGCACTAAGCTAGATAATTTAATTAAGAGATTCTAAGATCTTCCCTCTAGAATTAATAATGCTAGAAATAAGTTCTAGTATTAGGTACTATTAAAGTAAGCCTACTTATAAAAAAAAATAAGTAATATAGCTAGCCTTACTTTATTATTATTAGATAAGATATAGTATATAGTTGCTAATTTAGTAGTAATAATCTATAATATAAATAAGTAGAAGAACCTTAGTAAGGAGTTAAATAAAGAATTATTAAGAGACTTAAGGCAAGCACTAGATAAGAAGTTAAATAAAGAATTATCTAATATAAACCTAGTACCTAATACTAAGGAGTTAAATAAAAAATTAGCTAAAGGTACACTTATAAGTAATAAAGATCTATTACTCTAAATTAAGGATAGTTATAGTATAGATAAGCTAGCATAAATAATAATAGTTATTAAGGAAGTAGGAGACTATAAGCTACTACTAATCTATAAAAATACTAAGATTAAGCTTAGAGATTATAAAGTAGTTAATAGATAACTATTTATAGCTAAATAGTTATATATACCTAACATACTAGAGCTAAGAATAAAGATTATTAAGAAGCTCTATATATTAAAGCTAGTAGGATATACTAGGTATACTATAATTTATAATAGACTAAGCTTATACTACTACTAGCTTAGGATAATAAATATAGTATAATACTATATTAGGAATTACTATATATATAAAAGGATGAAGGCTTATTAAGAAGTTAAGATAGGCCTTTTAAAACTACTTTCTATTATAAACTAATATTAGAAAGATATTATAGTAGATTTTATTACCCTATTACTAAAGTATAGGAGATATAGATATATATATAAGTATATTATAGTTATAGTTAATAAGTTATCTAAGAAGTAAAAGTTTATTAACCTAAACTCTTTAAAAGTAGAGGCTATTATTTAAGTATTTCTAGACTAAATCTAGAAGAAAAAGAGTTATTTTAAGTTAATTATTTCTAATTAAGGTACCTAATTTATTAGTTATTTCTAGAGATATTTATATAAAAGAGTTAGTATAAGGCCTAAATTATTAATAGTATTCTATCTAAAGATAGATAGTTAAATTAAGGTAGCTAATATAACACTTAAATAATATCTACATATATATATTAACTACTAGTAGGATAACTAGATAGACTTACTTCTAATAGCTAAATTTAAAGCTAACTTAGCTCTTAATATATCTATAGGAGTTATACCCTTTCTAGTAATAAAGGGGTATATTTTATACTTTAAGTTAGAGTTATTAATACTATAGCTAGAATAGTTACTATTAACTATAATCTAAGAAATAAAAGTAGTAGATAGGTTTATTAAGAAAATTAATAATTTATAAGGATATTTATAATAGAAACTAATATAGACTTAAGTAATATAGAAAACTTATATAGATAAATATAAAGAATTAGTAAAGGAGCTTAAGGTAGGTAATAAAGTAATACTAAATATAAAAAATATTAAAATTAAGAGGAATAATAAAGGCCTAGATTATAAGAACTTAAGATTATTTATAATAAAATATATTATTAATAATACTATCTATAAATTAAACCTTAGCTATATAATAATATCTATATTCTTAATTTTTTATTTATAGCTACTATACTTAGTTACTAATAACTTATTATTAAGATAGAATATACTACCGCCGCTACTAGTAAAAATTAATAAGAAAGAAGAGATATACTTAGTTAATAAAATCTTAGACTTTAAAATAAATAAAAAGAGAAATAATCTAGTAATAAGATAATAAGGGTATTTAATATATAAATTAAAGTATAAAGGGTTTAAAAAGGAGCCTAAATAGTAAATATATATAAAGATAACTAGTATACCTCTATTAATAACTAATTTCTATTATAAAAACTTAATAAAGCTAAGTCTATATTTAATATTTTAAACTTTATAAAAGTAAGAAGCACTGTTAGTCTATTTAATATATAGCTTATATAAATAAAGATTATTAAAGATAATATTATAAAGCTAAATTAAGATATAATATATATATATAATATTAAAAATATTAATTAACTAAGAAAGCTATATTAATGCGCTTAAGATATAGAATTAAATATATAACTTATAACTAGTAATTAATAACTTAACTACTATAAGTAAGAATATTATATAAAGATATATAATTTATTTTAAAGCGTATTATATATAGCTAAGTAATAAGGATATTACTATTATAAAGGGAGGGGTAGTATTATAGACTTAGTGCTCTAAATATATACTTAGATATAAACTAGTCCTTATTAGGCCTAGCTCCTATCTACTATATATAGTAGCTATAGGTAGCTTAGATAGTTTCTTCCTTTATAGCTATAATACTATTTCACTATTAATATTACTCTATTTAAGATATTAATCTATAATATACTAATAGTATAGAACTATAATATACTACTACTAATTTAAGAAATATTAGCTAAGCTCTATATTATAAAGTAGTATAATAAGTTTAATATTATTATAATATTTAATAAGATTAAGATAAAGAAAGATTATAAAAAGAAAATAGTCTTTCTTATATACTATAGACTCTTTAAGTACTTAGTTATACCTTTTAATTTATATAATACCTTAAGTATCTTTTAGGTATTTATAAATAAAATACTATATAACTTTCTTAATAGCTTTTATATTATATATTTTAATAATATCTTAATTTATAGTAATACTAAGGATAAATATATTAAATATATTAAATAAGTCTTAGAAAGGCTTAAAGAGGTAAGCTTATTCTTAAATATAAATAAGTATAACTTCTATATAAAATTAGTAAAATATCTTAGCCTAATTATTATAATTAATAAACTCTAGATAAACTTCTTAAAGATTAAAGTAATATAATAATAGAAGCTACTTTATTACTTAAAAAATATATAAGTATTTCTAGGCTTTATAAATTTCTATAAGTATTTTATTAAAGGATATTCTAAAATAATAAGGCTACTATTTAATTTAACTAAGTTAGACTATAAAGGTTTCTTTTACTTATAGCTATAAAATAAACTAAAGGATTAAGTATTTTAATAGCTTAAGGATACCTTTATAAATATATTAATACTTATCTATTTTAACCTTAACTTAGAGATATAAGTAGAGACTAATATATTAGACTATATTATTATAGTAATACTTTTATAGAAGGACCCTTAAAATATATTATACTTAATAATATACTTATTAAAAAAGATATTATTTTAAAAATATAATTATAAAATCTATAATAAAGAACTACTAGCTATAATTTATATATTTAAGGAGTAGTATCTAAAGCTTACTAATACTCTTATAAAGGACTTAATTAAGATCCTTAATAACTATAGAAACCTAGAATACTTTATAATAATAAAGTAATTAAATTAGAGATAGGCTTAATAAGTTAAGTTCCTATTTAAATTTAACTTTTAAATTATTTATAAACTAAAAAAATAAGGTACTAAGCTAAATAATTTAATTAGAAGATCCTAGGATCTTCCCTTTAGAATTAATAATATTAAGAATAAGTTCTAGTATTAGATACTATTAAAATAAGCTTACTTATAAAAGGAAATAAGTAATATAGTTAGCCTTACCTTATTACTATTAAATAAGATATAGTATATAATTACTAATTTAGTAGCAATAATCTATAATATAAGTAAATAAGAGAACCTTAATAAAGAGTTAAATAAAGAATTACTAAGAGACCTAGAGTAAGTACTAGGTAAGGAGTTAAATAAAGAATTATCTAATATAAATCTAGTACCTAATACTAAGGAGCTAAATAAAAAATTAGCTAAGAGACTATAAGCTACTACTAATCTATAGGAATACTAAGATTAAGCTTAAAGATTATAAAGTAGTTAATAGATAACTATTTATAATTAAATAACTATATATACCTAATATACTAAAGCTAAGAATAAAGATTATTAAGAAGCTCTATATATTAAAGCTAGTAAGATATACTAGATATATTATAATTTATAATAGACTAAGCTTATATTACTACTAGCTTAGGATAATAAATATAATATAATACTATATTAAGAATTACTATATATATAAAAGGATAAAGACTTATTAAAAAATTAAGATAAGTCTTTTAAAATTACTTCTTATTATAAACTAATATTAGAAAGATATTATAGTAAACTTTATTACCCTATTACTAAAGTATAGAAGATATAGACATATATATAAGTATATTATAGTTATAGTTAATAGATTATTTAAAAAATAGAAGTTTATTAACTTAAACTCCTTAAAAGTAGAGATTATTATTTAAGTATTCCTAAACTAAATTTAGAGGGAAAAAAGTTATTTTAAGTTAATTATTTCTAATTAAGGCACTTAATTTATTAGTTATTTCTAAAGATATTTATATAAAAGGGTTAGTATAAGGCCTAAATTATTAATAGCTTTTTACTTAAAGATAAATAGCTAGACTAAAGTAGTTAATATAGTACTTAAATAATATTTATATATCTATATTAATTATTAATAGGATAACTAAATAAACTTACTTTTAATAACTAAATTTAAAGCTAACTTAACTCTTAATATATCTATAGAAGTTATACTTTTTTTAGTAATAAAAAAGTATATTTTATACTTTAAGTTAAAGCTACTAATATTATAGCTAAAATAGTTATTACTAATTATAATCTAAGAAATAAAAGTAGTAGATAGGTTTATTAAAAAGATTAATAATTTATAAAGATATTTATAATAGGAACTAGTATAGACTTAAGTAATATAAAAAATTTATATAAATAAATATAAGAAGCTAGTAAAAAAGCTTAAAATAAGTAATAAAGTAATATTAAATATAAAGAATATTAAGACTAAAAGGAATAATAAAGGCCTAGATTATAAGAACTTAAGATTATTTATAATAAAATATATTATTAATAATACTACCTATAAGTTAAACCTTAGCTATATAATAATATCTATATTTTTAATTTTCTATCTATAGCTATTATACTTAGTTATTAATAACTTATTATTAAGGTAGAATATACTACTACTACTATTAATAGAAATTAATAAGAAAAAAGAGATATACTTAATTAATAAAGTCTTAGACTTTAAAATAGATAAGAGAAGAAATAATTTAATAATAAAATAATAAGGGTACTTAATATATAAATTAAAGTATAAAGGATTTAAAAAGAAGCTTAAATAATAAGTATATATAAAGATAATTAATATACCTCTACTAGTAGCTAATTTCTATTATAAAAATCTAATAAAGCTAAGTCTATACTTAATATTTTAAATTTTATAAGAGTAAAAAGTACTATTAGCCTATTTAATATATAGCTTATATAAATAAAGACTATTAAAGATAATATTATAAAGCTAAATTAAGGTGTAATATATATATATAATATTAAAAATACTAATTAATTAAAGAAGCTATATTAATATACTTAAGATATAAAATTAAATATATAATTTATAACTAGTAGTTAATAACTTAACTACTATAAGTAAGGATATTATATAAAGATATATAATTTATTTTAAAGAGTATTATATATAGCTAGGTAATAAGGATATTACTATTATAAAGGGGGGGGTAGTATTATAAACTTAGCGCTCTAAATATATACTTAAATATAAACTAGTCCTTATTAAGCCTAGCTCCTATCTACTATATATAGTAGCTATAAATAGCTTAGATAGTTTCCTTCTTTATAGCTATAATACTATTTTACTATTAATATTACCTTATTTAAGATATTAATCTATAATAATACTAGACTATAATAATTTACTTTAATAAAATTATATACTATTATAGCTACTATATTTATTAAAGTAAGAAATATAAAATTAATGTAAGCTTAGATTCTTATATAAAATATACTAGTATTAAGTTATTTTATAAACTAGCCTTTTTAAAGTCTAAGCTCTATTATATATAAAAAAAGTATTATAAGAAGCTAAAAGTAGTTTATTAAGAGTTATAAAATATTAAGGAGTTAAAGGTAAATAAAGTAGCTAAGGTTATAAATCCTTTATTTAATCTTAGTTCTAAGGAACTTAAAATCTCTTCTATAAAATAATTAAAATTTTTAATTTTAATTAAAATATACTTATTAATATAATAAATAATAATTAATTAAAAGAATTTAAATATAATTAATTTAATATTTATAATATTTATACTTATTCTTTATTAAAAGTATTAAATTTTTATTTATAAGTTTATCTAAGTAGATTTTTCTTTAAAAATAATATTATAATATTAATATTAAACTTTATAAAAATAAAAAGACTTTTATAATTATATAAAATATTAAATAATAGTTAAATAAATATTTACTATACTTATTATATAATACTAGTGCATAGTAGGCAATTTTTGATATATAGTAAATTTTTTTGGTGGGGGTGCTCACTAGTGCCCATCCGCCAAAGGAATCGAAAACGACTATCAGCCTTATGGAGCTCTACAGCTACCAGCCACTGTACTTCCTGAGCCAAGTCGAGTACTCCGTAACATCAACCCTAATCTGATCCTGTTAATCTCCCCTTGGCCAACTGTTGTTGGGGGGCCATATTCCCGCTTCACCTTCGAGATTGCGCAGCAGGAGTGGATGATGCTCTCTAGCGTTCTCGGGGTAGGATGGAGACTCTGACTAAGAAGCCTGCATATCCCTGTGCTTGAAGCGAGTTGCAATCTTAACGAGAAAAGGGAACAGATCTGACCCCAGTGGATGGTAATCACGCCCAAAGCTTGCAACAAGATATGATTCCGGTTACTCTCAGCCTATGTGGCGTGCTCGTGCCACTCGCTTGGTCTTACGTACGCCGCATCTGTCAGCATACGATGGAAGATGAAACATCAGCCGCCCCCGCACGCTATATAACCTTGTACTTCTCAAAGAGAGAATTAGTCAGTTATTGCAAGCTATCACTTGTACCCTCTCCTTCGGCCCCGGTAAGTGCCCCGTGAGCAACAGAAGGCTTGAGATGGCAGCCCCTGAAGTTCACATTCTGAGCTATACTCAGAAGACAAGATCATCTTATCGGTCTCCAACGAATTATCGATGGACATTTTTTGGTAGAAGATATCTATACATTCAATTAGCTGAGTCCCACTGCCACCACTCCTGTATGTCAGGTGGGACAGTGTCCGGATAAGATTGACCTCTACCAGGTCGTCCCACTGATTTATATGAAGCTTAACGAGATATTTAGGTTTTTAGGTAAGCCTTAGTTAAGACTAACATAGGCTGGTATACGATTGCCCGTCTACGTGCCGGCGCCTTGCAGCAGGGAGTCTATGACTTACTACCCTTTGATTCCATCTCAACTAGAAATAGTAAATGCTGTATAAGCCGACATTGCGGCGACTCTGCATTCAGAGCATTGGACGCCTGATGTGGGGTCCTATTATGCGAGGATAGAGAGATGATATTGAGATTGCAAGGACCATCTTCGTTTCCCGCACGACTTCGATTTGTGAACATGCTATATGCTTCGATATTTATACTCCGCTGTCCTCTACTGGAGTTTATTCCATCTCCCAGACACTTTTTGAGAATCTTCAACGTTTCAAATCAATCTCACATTCGTTTACTCAGCACTTTCCTTCTTTATCTACCAGCATGCATCTCAAATACTCATTCACGGTGTCCTCGTCTCTGTGGCTATTATCTGATACTGCCGCTATGCCCACTGCCAGCAGTGGACCTGGAAATTCTTCCAAAGTGCTATTATCTAACGCCGCTGCCGTACCCCCAGCCAGCAATGAACCAGGAAATTTCACCAATGTGCTATGCAGTGACGGCGACATAGGGAACCCTAGCGCAAGCGCAGCACTTCGCTGGTCAGAGGCAGACGCTAGTGATGCCTGGGAGGCAGTCGAACGTTACTGGAATGAGAATCCTGCCTCCAACGGCCTCACATTTGTGCAAGCGGTCAGCCACTATTGGAACGGACCTGAGGGATGGAACTGTGGCGCCGTTGGAACAGACCCTTGTGACTCAGCGCCGCAGTCGTGTGGAGACAAGAGCAAGGCAAGCAAAGACATTGACACTCCGGCTGCATGGCTGATCTTACAATCGTTCTCCACTATTCATAACGTAAGTTTACCCTGACATTGGCAGCAACCGTAGGTTAACCTTACATAGTTCCAAACCAACCAATACAATGCCATGGTCGGCGCGGAGTCCGCCGTCCAGGGACAGATTGGCTCCTTCGCCAGTAACTTTGCTCCGATATCTGATGACAATTCGGAAATCGAAATTTTATTAGACATACTAGGAGCGGGGTTTTCACTCATTTCCGCCGGTGTCTGGAACAAAGGTCGGTTATCTTGTCTGAACTAGATGCCGACGAAAGGCAGCTAACATCTAACAGTAATCAGCCAGACCATCACGGAACCTGACAACTTGGACTGGGCCAAAGATAGCGCCAATACGGTCATGGAGGCTGGTATTGAGATAGCCAAAGATGCTCTGCCAGCGTAAGCGAGATCTCTCATCCCTAAAACTACAACTAATTCACTAATTCTCCAATCCTAGAGCTCAATCAGCCCTTCAAGCTCAAAACAATCTCGCCTCCTATGTCAGCCAATTAATCACTGCATGGCAAGGGATGATCTCAACTTACACAACCAACCTCTTCTCCGGCTCCAACAAAGCCCCTAGCCTCACTGACCTTAGCAACCTCATCGCCAACGGCGCAGCGCTCAATGACAACGCGGTACTAAACCCAGGTCTGGCGGACCCCGGTTTGTTTGATATGCAGAGTATCATAGAGAACACAATCTTCGGCCTTCTCATACCAAAAGCATGGCAGACTTCCAACCAAGACGTTCATCCAGTAATCTTGTCCGTATCCCCCATCATCATCGTCACTGGAACCTCAATTCACTGACTCCTTATCTACATTCTCAGACTACCAGACCCCAAATCTTCTGGCTGCACTGGCAACGCGTACTCCGGTTTCATCAGCAATTCCGTCGCATCCAGTAGCAGTGCCTGCTATAACAACCAAGCCTACTACCTCCTCAACGTCGCTGGCGGTCCATGCCCCAACAAGAAAGCCAAAAGAGAGACTGGACCTGGGATAGCCCCATGCGGTGCCACGTTATTAAGCGAGCTCCCAGGTATCAATACACTAAACGGAAATACGTGGGGAGGCGTCACAGTCACCAACTTCGTGGTCAGGTATGCTTATCCGCCTACCAAATCTAATACTAGAAGCTAACCAACTAAACCATTCATATAGTGCCGTACAAGGCTATGAACTTAACAACAACCAAAACGGCTACCAGATGCCTAATTTGACAAACATCATTGACGGACAAGGCACGCAAGGGAATTTTTATTTCGAAAACGGTATTCAGACACCGGGATTGGTTACTATTCCGGTTTGTACGCTTGATGTCGTGTCAGGTAATTGGAATGACTATGGTCATAGGAACCCAAAGCCAGCGGGGTACCCTTGTAACTGAGCGGGCGAAGTAAACACACTTGACAACCTCGATGGTTGCGTGGGCAAAGTCAATCTGGTTGGAAGTCCGTTTGACTGGTTTAGTGGAGTAGCGTCCAGTGTAGACCTCAGACTGTGGGAGAGGAGGTCTGACCGCATCCTGAATTCTACCCTGTCATTACTGAATGATCTTCTTGTTAGAGACGCTATCGTTTGTACTTTCTCGAAGACATTACTTTCGAATTTCTTGAAGGGCAAAAAGAAATTGAGTGTAGGAGAATGGGAAATAAATACTGCACGAAAAAAATAGTCTTGACAAACGGGAGCCTTGGAAGTTCTAATGCTTTACTAGAGTAGACAAAGAGGACTCAGAAATTCTTAAAATCCCACAGCGCAGACTGCAACACCGCCTCGGTCTATTTCGTCCTTGTATGCATGACTCACGACCCATTTTCTGCCAAGCCATGAAGATGGCATAACAGTTGAGCCATATCGTCCTTCTTGGACGCTGCTTAGAAATACAGGAGACAGCATACAAGTAGTACGGGAATCCAGATCTTCACGGCAAGACTTGTCTGAACACAATTTTACTTCGCCTGGAAGTGTTCTGGAATAGAAGTTTGCGAGTGTTGGGGATGCATCTTCATCGTATAGCATACCTTAGCCCGGATAGCTCTTGAGCGACAGGAATATCGTTCCCTCTGGAAAGAAAGCTTGTTCAGAGTATAATGGGATTTTGAAGGCTGTATTATGGCAAAGTAGCGTTGAGACCTGATAAAGTCAGCCTCATATATTGTACGGCTGGACTGGTTAGGAAGGTTACAGGTTAAGTAAGAGAATAGAGCATAAGTCATGCATAGAAGAGGGTGGTCAAAGTTGGCTTTAATACTTATTGAGTTCATTCAAAGCAGCACATATCTTTTGTTATGCACTTATGAAGTAAGAGAATAGAGCATAAGTCTTATAGTTAAAGCTATTACTTCATATTTCGATCATAATACATATTTTCAGGAATTTTTTCGAACTTAAGAAGTGTGATATAACGATATTTGCTGCTCTAGAGGAGCTTGATAGGTATTGGACTCAACTTAAAGTCCCGTATTATGTACATAACTTATGCTCTATTCTCTTACGAAAAAGCTATAAATAAGGACTGAAAACCTCGAGGGGGATACTGTCTAGGGGTATTATTAGTGATAACTTACTAAGTGTTAGGTCTATATGCATGACTTATTCCCCATTCTCTTACCATACTCACAAATCAATGGTAACATTGTACGGAACGACTTCGCATGTATCGTCAATGCTAGTAGACCTTGTCGTGGTTATCGTCATCGGACTACTTGAGCTTGGACCGTCCGTACTCGGCTACTGACTTAACGAATCGCCCATGTAGACTCCATTTGAAGTGCCTACTCTTTCTGCACCAAATCCAGATGCATCACCTAATCCAGAACCTTTGCGACGGTGAAGAAAGCCGAGCTGATCAGACGGCGTGATTTGCTGAACTGATGCGCATGGTGCGGGATTGCAGAGATTAATATGACAAACGCTGTTGATTCTATCAAACGATATTGATCACAGCTCTCTGGTGGCGCTGCTTGCTCAGGAAACTTCCCTACCTTATAATAATATGAAACCTGCATTTGCATTCAAGGCTGCTACTTCTGACCAGCGAGCTCATCAGCGAAGCTCGAGAGAAAGCCAACCAGTTCCTCTCTCTTTTCAAGCTGTATCCAATGGCCGCAATCTAGAACCTCGACTTTCGTTTGCTCGGTCCATTCTCTGTGACGCTGCTCCTGCATATCTGCCCTGGTAGCGTAGTCCTTTGTTGAGACCACCAACATATTCGGTAGCGTAAGAAATTTCTTTTGATGTGGGATATTGGCTTCATCAGCAGGATTGATGCCTCGCATAGCAGATTTATACCTAAAGACACTTCAGCTCGACGAGCATTTGAAGGAATTGCACAAGAACGGATATCATGGCTGACCATTTCAAAGGAGCGTTGTAGCCACTTCGCCCCATGATCTTATTTCGAACAGCATTCTCTTCTCCTGTGACCCACTTAGGGAGTGGGGTAGTTTTGCCATCAGCGACCCATTCAGCTGCTTTTCCTACAGGACAAAGGTCCGTCTTCCAAATCTCAGAATCTGTAGGGTAGATAAGGGAGAAAGCAGCTTGAGGCTAGCCATGTCTTTAGCAGGATCAAGATCCTTGAGCGGCTCATACTCACGTTGCGATTGAACGTCTCAGCCGCCCCGTCAGTGTTGAACCATTTCCAATAACCATAGGTCGGATAGCCAAAGAGCTGCTCGGTAAGGCCGTTGATGGCGTCTTGAGACGTGTAAGTTGTGTGGGACCGACCTTGGAGTACAGGGAAGTATACATACCGATATCAAGAACGAGCCCAGGCTCGATATAGCCAACAGAGACAAAAACCGTACCGAGGAAGCATTCAGGATAGTAGGTAGTGACACGCGCTAAAAGCCCGGATCCCCAATCATGTGCGACCCCAACAACCTTCCCCAAGCCTTCTTTCTTGAGAAGTTCTGCCATATGGCTACTCATCCTCTTCATCGAATACGCCTCAAGCTCTTCTGGCTTATCAGTATCACCATAACCAAGCAGATCTGGAGCCAAGACGCCGTAACCGGCGTCCTTCAGCATGGCGATCTGATGCCTCCAGTCCCAGCTCGAGCTAGGAAATCCGTGAAGTAGGAGGAAGGTGGGTTTCTTGGATTGAGCAGCGGGCACATGGACATAAGCGTATGTGGTCCCGTCATCGAGACAGACTGTCTTACTGATAGAAGGAAATGCTTGGAGAGCCATAAGGGTTGCAACCAATGAAGTATTCAAGGTTAGATTTAATTAAGCAGAACTGTCAAAGCATTGCGCCAGGAACTTTCTGGTGGGAAGGTCTTTGAGCACAACATATCAAGGTAATGGAAGATGAGTTAGGAAGGGTTCGTAAGGAAATGGAGCATAAGTCTTGCATATAAGCTTACACCTGGTAAGCCAATTCCAATAATAACTTTAAGAATTGTAGTTCTAGAGGCTCCTAACCCTTTATTATTGTATTTTTGGACTTAATAAGTAGAGGATGAAGAAATTTACTACTTTAAAATGCCTAATAAATTATGAAACTCAACTTAAATATTCCTATTATAAGCATGACTTTTGCTCCGTTCTCTCCAATGTCGCAGCTAGAAGAAGGGCCAATGAGAAATCGTCTATCAACTGAGGCAGCACTAGCGGTAGTTCTAAACTGTTCCAGCCGAGGCTTGAGAACCTCCAAAACACTCGACTCCATCTCGCAGCTATCGCTGTAGACAATTTTTTTCTTTACAATCATGGACTTCTGGCGCCTCCTAGGCTACTCGCGCACCTCTTTCCACACCCACTCCTCCCCAATTGACCTCCACCCCAAAGACCCCACTCTGAAATCAATCAATCTGTTAGACCTGTGCAAACAAATAACCCCACCATGCCGCCTCAATCCCTTCCTCTTCAACGGCCATCTCCAAACATTCTGGACAGCAGTAAAAAGCTACGACATACCCATCTACTACAAACGCCACATATTCTCCGCTGAAGATCCTACCTATGCTGGAACATTTGCTGTAGATTTCGTAGTTGAAGCTTACAAGGATACAGATGCGAGCTTGCCGCCTAGAACGACGTATTATACGGACAGTGAGTTTGAGGGTATTGGATCTATGGATGAGAGGCCTATGCTCGTTACGCTGCATGGCTTGAGTGGAGGGTCGCATGAGATATACCTACGGCATGTGCTGCGGCCACTGGTGGATTCCGGGAAATGGGAAGTTTGCGTGGTGAATAGCCGTGGTTGTGCGGGGAGCAAGATTACTACTGGGGTCCTGTATAATGCGCGGGCTACATGGGATATCAGACAAGTGGTGAAGTGGCTGAGGGAGAAGTTCCCTAATCGTCCGTTGTTTGGACTTGGGCTTTCGTTGGGGGCGAATATTCTTGCCAATGTACGTACAGTAGTTAGAAATACCTTATGGGGATCACGTCTGATCACTGTCTCTTTGTAGTATCTGGGTGAAGAGGGTGACAAGTGCGAGCTCAAGGGTGCTGTGGTGTGCTCAAACCCATGGAATCTCGATGTGAGCTCTGTTATACTCCAGTCGACGTGGCTCGGGCTGGAAGTATATTCAAAGACTATGGGGACAAGCATGAGGGGATTAGTTGAGCAACATGCTGAGGAGCTTGCCAAGAATACCCGGGTTGATCTTGAGAAAGTCCGAAAGATTAAGTACTTATTCGAATTTGATAGGTGAGGCCCTTACACTCGACCTATTTTTTCATATTTGATGCTTTTGTAGAGAGCTCCAAGGCCCGACCTGGGGGTATCCCACCGAGGGAGCATACTACCGAGATGCATCTTCTTGTGACTCCCTTCTTGCTGTCAGGATACCACTTTTGGCCATAAATGCGGAAGATGACCCTGTACGTGCTCTTCCATCATGGAGTAGTATTTGCTGAAAGACCATAGATAGCCGTGAAAGAAGCAATACCCTTCATCGAGTTCGGGCAGAATCCCTTCGCGGTACTTTTGACCACCGCAATGGGCGGTCATCTCAGTTGGTTCGAAAGCGGTGGGGGAAGATGGTTCGCTAAACCAGTATGTCAGAATATGCATGTAGACCGGGTTTGGGATAAGCTGACTCCGAGCTTAGGCAAGCCAATTCCTCATGAAGTTGGCCCAAGACATCAACCTTGACAAGTTGTCCCACTCAATAAGTCCCCTCCACGATGGTGAAACAAGCTCAGCAATCTTCAATCCTATGCGTCGGAAGCTCCAGGTCCAGGGCGTATCATAATATCTTCCTCGCGGAACGTCTTATAGATGTTTGTATCTCATAGACGCTAGACTTCTGTAAATCTTTTCTCAAGCAAATGAGACTCGTTTGCGACCGGTTTTGGAGCCCTTTGGCGCTTTGGAGGCACTTTCTGCTGGCTGTACATCAACGGCCATATCTAGCTTCCTCTTCCTTCTCTTACGCATAGAATCCTTAGTCTCTTCCTAAATCACAATCAGCGCAACCATCAACGTGTTTAACAATCTCTCGTACCAATTTAGACTTCCTCTGCTCTTGCCTGGCTTCGGCCTCTTTCCGGCGGGCTTCTCTTATTTCTTCCATTTGCCGGCTCTTCATCATTTTGCTCTCGATCTGACCCTCTTTATTCGCGTTGACGATAGCAAGGATGGTCATCATACTCTCCTGATATTGAAAATTATTAGCCTGAAAGTCTCTGTTTGATCGACCGGCTAATTTTCACCTCATCATCGACGAATATCTTGCCTTTCTTCTTGCCCTTGGGCAAATCTACACCGACAGGAGTAATCATATTGAGCTTCGGTATCCCTAGCTCCTTATCCGTGTAGACTCTCTTCTTCTTTTTGGCTGGAACGCTTGTGGATTTGGTTTTCTGCTGTTTCGGTGGTGGGAGTTTCGTTTTCTTAGAAATTCGGCTTTTCGGTTTCGCTCCAAGCGCACCAGGTTTCACCGTACCTTTCGTGCTTTTGGTCGACGATTTTACTGTCCTTGTAGGTCCCATGGTCGTGTTGGAACTACTATTCCAAAGACAGCTTTCAGTCAAGCGAGGTACCTATCTACTACAAAGTAGGTAAGTTGAGAAATTCAAGGTTGAGGCTAAGATAAGATAAGACTAAGGTACCTATGACCATGCCAAGGATTCCTTAGGCACAGTATGAGTATGAACAGTGATATTTACTGAGTATCTAGTAAGGTATGAAAACTATATTCAATGGTTAGAAACCTCTAGGGCTGTATTTTCCAAGGGCTACATCAGGAACCACTTATCAGGTATTACATGAATTACACTCGATCTTGCTTACACCTTGAATGTTATATCAAAGATGCTCGGATAATACTATGAGAGGAGACTTAGGGTATCTAATTGGAGTCTAAATCTAACGCTGGATATCCTTCTCTACAATATACACCTCAATCATCGGATCTTGGCTCACTCCCATCCGCCTCTCCAGACCTCTTCCCAATCAGATCCCCGAGGATCTGCATCGGCTTCTTCGTATCCTCCTTATCCTGCCTCGCCCTCCACTTCCTCCCTTGCATACTCAATTCTCTTAGCCTCCGCAGAAAGCCAGTGAGTCTCTCCTCATCATTCTTCGTTTCCATTTTATCATGTTTCTTCTTTCGGCGGCCCTGACAGGCTTTATATAGCGCCCGTGCTCGTGTCTCCGTGTCTACTTCGGTGAGCGAGTACTCGATTGACCATTCGTCTCCGGCTGTAAGACGCTCGGGTCGTAGGACGAATTTGCCATTGACTTTGTTGCGGATAGTCAGTGTCATGGCGAGTATATCTGGGTTTTGGGAGGTAGCGGCATCTGTGTTAGAGAGTTCCTCTGTCACCTTGGCGAGGAATTCTTTGTCGGCTTCGATTGGATAGTCGGCTAGCGCTTCACTGGACGGAGGGGAAGTATATCCATGTGCGTCCTCACCTGTGTCTCGATTTTGAACATCGGCATGATCTTTATCTGCTGCACCAGTACTGTGGTCTTCCGCCTGGCTATCCTCTTGGTCGAAATCGGTACTTTCTTCCTTCCTGACTTCCTCTTTGCTATCATTCCCCTCTAACTCTGCCTTTCCTTCACCCTCGCTGGCCTCCTGGACATCCTCGCTGTCCCCTTCATTATTATCCTCTAATTCCTCGAGTGACTCTTCATCTAGATCCTGCTCCTCATCTGCCTCGTCGATGGATTCTTCAAGCGTCTCTCCATCATGTTCCTCGGCTCCCTCATCTTCTTCAGTATCTACCAGCTCGTCGTCCTCATCGTCCTCGTCTGCCTCACCTTCCGCGGTTGCAGCCGTCGCCTCGTCGCCTTCCCGAGTTTCCTCCCTGGTATCATATAAACCGCCGTCCCCAGAACTACCCCTTCCATTGGATGCTACCCGACTGTTCTCTGATTCGTCGTATTCTACGTCTTCTCCATTTGACTGCTCAATGGAAAGTTCGTCCTTGTCCATTGTCTCTCGCACATCAGCTTGAATATATTCCCATTTCGAATCATCCTCCTCTGTTTCCTGCGCCATAGCCTCGTCGCTTGTTAAGCCGAGTAACTTGCGTTCGAACTCTTTGATCTTGGCCTCATTGTGAGACTGAATCTCGGCCACCTGCTCTTCGGTCACAGGCTCAGCGAAGATGTACATGAAAGGCGTGGATGCCTCTCGAGTTTCGAAATGGAGACGAATAGACTAGTCCTGTTAGCAACAGGAAATACTGACGAAAGGATTTGGCATACTGTCTCAGGGAATTTCTTTGTTGCTCTATCAAGAACCTTATTGAGAAGGTCTAAACTCAATTTGAATTCCTGATCTCCTATCGTTGTGTCCCACTGACCATGGATCGTCGAGTCCATCTCTGATAGACTTATGTACTGAAACCCGAAGATTCTTTCCACGTTGTGAAAAGCGACAAAAATACCGTCCATCCTGCCCATTCGTACCTGCATAGAGTACTTGAGGAAAGCTGCGCGGATCATGTCATAGTATTCACGCTCATATGATTCGAACTCGCCTTGCCTGCTTTTGATTTCATAGCCAACTCCATGTTCATAATTTTCGACATCCATACGGATAGATATTACTGCTCTTGTTTTCAGATCAAACATGCCTGTACCTGGCAAGCGTGGATCGTACGCATCGAGCTGTGAGCGCATCAAAAAGTCGCCCATGGTAGAATAGTGGAAAGTCTCAGGCGCCAATTGCTCCTCATCAGTCACTTGACCGGGATTTGATTTGCGGTATCTTTCGAAGTCATCGGTACTCAGTGTGAGCAATTTCTCCATTGACTTTCCAAGCATACTCAGAACATTTGCTGAGTCGAACTGCTTATCGGCATCTATAGCATAACCTCCGTCCTTCCAACGAAGGAAAACTGCTGATGGTATACGTGACATTTCTGTGAAATTCGGCTGGGCTGGCGTAGGAAAGGCTTTGGACAACATTGATGTGTTGATGGATCGCCACTGGGAGAGAAGGAAATGAAAATGTGACAATACAGCTGTCATACTGGAGGTTGATCCCATATAACGCTTGCCGTGCGCTTTCGCAATACGCTGGAGTGATTCATCTCTCGAGGATGTGATATATTCTTTCAATGAGCTAAAATCGAATTCGGCCACAGGCATAATCTTCTGAAGATATGGGTCAAAATTATACACTCGCGATCTATGATCTTGAAGCTGGTAGATGCCCGGACTGACATTGTATTAGTATATGTCTACAGCAGCAACGCAGCAGGAGCTCACTTGAACAGAACTCTCTCAAGGCCATACGACAACTTCGGTACAGGAGCCTGTTCGACGGTAATGGCTGAAAGCAATTAGCCTTTATCACGAATTCATCGACGACGGTCTTACGTAGTATCTCGAGCTTAGTCGCATCGGCCTTTTCTATATTATTCCTACTCTTGGTAGAGCCTCCAGTCAATGAATCTTTCAGTGAATCGAAACCTGGTGTCTTAGATATTGTTGAAGCAGGTCCCTTCCGCTTCGGGGATGAGTTTCCTTTCATATTTCGAACAACAAGATTGGGCACCTTTCGTGATATAACAGCCTGTGTGGCATTCACCCTTCTGACTTTTCCCTTTCGTGCCACACCAGACTCTTTGGCATCTACCTTTCTGACTTTTCCCTTGCTTTTTTCCTTTACCAGCGTAGGTTTGATCGCCTTGGCTAGTTCTGCTTTCCGTTCTGTCTCCGAGGGACGGTTAGCCTTCGCAGAGGCAGACTTCAGAGCGCTGTCGAGAGTGCTTTTATCTGCGGCTTGTAATTTTTCCTCCTTTTCCTTTTTCTTTTTGACTCGAGCTCTCTCTGCCCTCCTTGATCGCCTTGGCTTCGCATCGGATATGACAGTTGATTTTGCAACCGAGTTGTGCTCTGAAGGCCCCTCAGTTACCTTCAATTCCGCCTTGCTTGGGGGCGCTTGTTTGATCTCTGTATCGAGTTTACGCAAATTGTCTTTGGTCTGCATAGCAAGTAGATCCTTACGACGTTGAGCCAAAAATTTCTGTTGAAGCTTTTCCTGTGTGGCATTTGTGCTAGGCCTTGCCTGATGCGATCCTTTAGGGGTTTGCTGCCAAAAAGTCAGCCAAGGCTCTCCAGCAGTCCAGCTTGGCTATCATGACAGTGAGAGCAAACTCAGGAACTGACTTTGGCTTCTGCAGTGGATCTGGCCGTAAGATCTTGGGTGTCCCCATTCTTGCTCTCCGTCTCCTTGCCTCCATTCTCCCCTTCGCCATGTACAAAACCTCGAATTATGTCCCTGATTCGCGACCGTGATGCTTTCCCCCCATACTTTTGTACCAATCCTGACTCTTTAGTACCCTCATTGTTGTTTGTTTGGGATGTGTATTTATGTGTTCTCGTCCGTCCTCCGTCGACACCAGCAATTTGCCGTCGACACGATAGGCAGACATACGGCTGACTTGGCGAAAGCAAACCTCGCAAAACCCTTGCACTCATTCAGGGTCCAACAGACCTCTATGCTAAGAGGAATTTGTACTTATATGATGCGGTTGCTGCAGCTGTTTCGTCAACACGGCCTAGCGCCAAAACGTTTTTTTGACAGGGATCTTGAACGGCGGCTATTCCGCAGGGATTAGCAGCTTTACCGGAGCCGTACTCCAGCCTCTCCAACTAAAGACAGCTCTATCACTACTACTTTCACATTTTCCTTCAATATTCTTTGAGGAGCTGCCAGTAGCGCATGCTTGATACAACAAATTTTGAGAAATGAGTAGTCACAGGCTTTTCCGCTTCCCCAAGCCTGAGTGGCTCAACGGCCCAAATACACGGACAGCAGGCGTCTACCTTGCAGGCGCACTGGTAAGATCCCCAAATACCTCACAATAGCAATGACATAATCTGAAACCTTGATATTAGTTCTCGCTCGGATTCTTCTTCTTTATCGATGCCTCGTCCTATTCCAAGTCCTCCTTGAACGGGTCAAATGTCCACATCAAGTTCGTAGATTGGATACCTGGCATCTGCTCGGCCTTGGGAATGCTCGTCATCAATTCAATAGAAAAAACAAGATTAAGCGCAGACAGCTATAGCTACTCTGGTACTGGAGTCGCCTGGAAGGCGAGGCTGGTGCTGTTCCTGGGCTTCGCCCTCATGGCTGGCGGCCTCGCCGGTTCTGTTGTAAGTGAACTGGGGAAGCTGACCATCAGGATCTAGTGGCTGACAGATTTAATACAGGCAGTCATGGTACTTAAGTATATTGTGCCGGGATATCCCACGCCGACGTTGTACTTTGGAGTAGCTAATGTTATCGCTAATGGTTTGATCATGTTAAGGTATGCATTTCCCCAACCTCAGGCATACCCCTCCTATTATATCAGCGCTGACGTAAACAGTTCTGTCGTGCTTTGGGTTTCGCAGAATATGGAGGATGACTACACGTACAATTTGGCGCTATGATTGGATCTATTGAATCCAGAGACATGTACAATATTTATGACCTGGGTAAATTCAGGAGCGGCAGCGTGAAGATTGTCAAGACAACTTAAATCATTTTCCCAATATCCACATTTCGCAAGGGCCGTTATGCAACGGGGCTTCCTAGATTCTTCCCTAACCTGGAACTAACTGAGAAGAAAGTGCATACTGGCCTTCATTACTCTAGTCTATTAACTTTAGATCATCTTATTCGATAATACGGCATAAAAAAGACTCGACAATTTCACCACCAGCACGACAGTATCAATAGATACAATAACCGGACTTTACGACATGACCTTCATCTTCGTTCTCCGCAGATACTTCATATACTACCACCCATCTCAGGCGTCTCAAACATCTACATTTATCAAAACATCCATAAAGGAAGTTCTAGAAAAACTTGTCCCTTCCCAAATACTACCGACGACGAAGGGAGCGCGGAAGCCGGCGAAGGGGAGTAGAGAAATAGTACGTGGGCTGAGTATGTGAAGGTGCCGTTGGAAGATCGTAAAGGGTTATATGAAGGAAGATCGGCTATAAAATGGTATAAGATTGAGGAGTTAGCGTATATAAGTGCGTCATTCATGCAGGTTTGGGGAGTTAGGAGTATAGGATTGCAGGCTGGGCAGCGGATTGTGATCGTGCCTGTGATGGATTTATCTGGACGCGTGGCTGCGGTTTGTGCCTTGACTACGTATGGGGCGAGAGGTGAAGATTGGGAGGACTGAGGGGAATTTGTTGGGAGATAGGGCTGAGCTGCAAAGACGGGGACGGAGGATGCGTTTCTGGATGTCAGTCCAGAAGCTGAAAAGTGGAATTTTGGTGTCGCGGAGGGCAATTTGACGGGGGATGTGACACTTCCGCAAGGGCTCGTGATGAGGTCAGGTTTGATATTGAAGGGAAATGTGTGTGTGAGCAGGAGGATATTAGGGTGTTGACTAAGACGGTGCTGAAGCTTGGTAAGGCTGGAGCGGTCAGTGTGTTTAGGTTATTGCATTGGAGGAGTGGGATGATGCATTTACTGCGGCAGAGAAGGGTGTTGCGATGTGTTGTATGGATATCTGGGGGATGGTCTTAGAATGGTGAGGAGGATTCTATCTTGATGTAGGCTTCTGTAAGGCACATGAGAGGCGTTATGTACAAAGTGGACGGTCCCTACATCTCTTCTTTCGTTTGGCATGCGGATCCATATAAATCAAGGTGAGGTGATAGTACATGACCCCTCGTCTAAGCATATCGCCATACACCTTGAACTGCTGGCATTTTCTCTTACCGCCAAAAGAACCCATTAAGAATATCAGCAACGACAGAGATTAAAGTACATGAACACGTCCAAATCCTACTCTTGCACACTACCGTTATCTCCATCCTCATATATCTTAACAACATTGTCTCTGTCAATCCGAGAGGCTTTCAGACCATCCCTCTGGAATTGCGCAAAGTTTGCTTTGCCGGCTATCAACATTTGTCTCACCGAGTGAAATGTTTCATGCATGGCCATATGGGTGGTCAGGAGGCCTTCTTCCTCCACTGTGCCATCATCATGGATAGTTAGGTGGACTTTCCCATCTCCGCCTTCTGCGTGATGGACGACTTTCCAACGTCGGATGACTTCGACTGTTCGGACTCCAGCTAACATCATCAGAGGGCTCAGCATACGGCGTACTGGGTCTAGCTTGGTCGGGTCGATGATACTTGTGGCGTGATCTTTGGGGCTGCCAGTCCTTGGGAGCTTTGGTAGGGTGCGACTTACTGACCTTTGTTCTCCTAGATTAAGTTTGACCTTGAACTTAACTCCGCAACGATCGAAGGCATTATTGACGTCTTCTCCAGGGGATGCCTGCCCTGGTATGTGCAAACTCATTTCCAAGGTTAATGTTTGCAACTCGGGGAAGAACACCCTTTGTATCTCGGAGAAGCTTAGTAGGGTTTGTCGAAACATCTCGCATTGTGCTTTCAGATCGAGAGTATGTCTGCGAAGTCTGTGAGGGTCGTATCGAATGTGATGAAGCCACAAGGCCAAAGGAGTTGAGTTTTGAAGCTCCGTGATCGAACCCAAATCAACGTATGCTAACGGAGAAATACAAATCTGCATCATAAGGTGTTTGAAATGCTTCATTAGTGGCTTTTTATGGAGTTTCATAAACATCCGTCGCGTCTCCACCTCCAAAGGGTTCGGGTATCCCTCCAGATCGTCCCTCAACCTAGGCCTGTGCAGTTCCCAGGCATTCAGGCGGAAGAATAGATCAATCACCTCACGGTGGACTTGCTTGCAGATGGTTGAGTAGAGTCGGATCGATTTGAACTGTTCCCTGCAGGCACTAGGACCAGCCCTTGCTCTTCCTATGCAGGAAGCGCTGCTACATTTGAAGTGGGACTTCCGATCTGACAAATGTGAGTCTAATGTCACAATCCGCTCATGTATCTGTAAACGTCAGGAATCGAAACTGTCTCAACTTTGGATAAGATAACAGCCGTTGAGAGCACATACATTGTCTCTAATCTCCCTTGGCAAGTCCAGGAATCGGAACACATCCAGCTCTTGTGTGTTACCTGGGGGTACCAACTCCATAATGTCGATGGGTCCTTGGCCAGCCAGATCATCTGGAGGAACTTCTTCGTTCCCGTACCTCTTGGCGGCAATCAATCCCTTATCCTGATCTTCGTGTCCAGCTATTCTATTGATATACTCATCATCGATGTCCAACATCTCTATATCGTGCTTCGAGCCCCTCCTCACTACATAGTTCCCAGTATTCATTGTGGGCAGACCTTGGAATACCTACTCTCAACGCCCTTTCCGATTAGCCTAAAGTCTGTCCGTCTGGAACAAACTCAGCATGAACCACCCCACAATTTATTGAGATTTTGTACTCACTGATGAATAAGCTGCGCCTCCACGGCTGCAGCCGGATTTCGAAGTGGACCGGTGTTGTCGCTTTGGAAGTGATCCAGGGGAAGCTGAACGCTATGCAGAACTTCGTATATTGTATGGGAGATAGAACATAATATGTTGACAGTAATGATGGAAATACAGTGCTAAATAAACTGTCCAAACCTGTCTTACGTTTGCTTGTGTCGCCCACGCCTGCTAGAAGTGTCATGTGCATTTTCATGTGAATGATCCTTTCCTGTGTCATTACTCGACTGAGCCACTTCGGTCTTCACTTGTTGAACTATTTTGATCATTGGCATTGCCACTCTATTGGAATGACACCCTTGGGATAGTAGCACTTTCGGAAAGGGGGCAAAAAGGACAGCTGGCAATTGGGGCTTAAAATGATCCCAGAATTCCGGACATTGTTGAAAGAACTCAGAGGGTTTCATCGCATGGCGTTTCGGTATCACAGAAATTGCAGGGCATATAAAAATATTATACCAATTTGGATTAGCTCTTGGCCAGCTTCGGGTGTGAATTCGCATGAATTCACATGAACTGGTGTACAATGCAGTAACTTTGAGGCGCTCAATTTCCTCGGTCATTATTGTTCAGTGGGACTGCTGCTACGTATCGAGAGCAATTCTCAGAATAAATACTGCAGCAATCTTCGAACGGAGCAAAAGCGATGACTTCAATGCAGTCTTTACACGCTGATGGATGTTCTTCAAGTGCTCCGGAACCCTTTGGAACAGCTCTTTAGCATAGTATGACGGATCATTGCCAGTCTTTGTTATCATGCGCAGTCATCGTTGCGATAATGAACCGAGCTTGCGTGGTCCTAGGAATCGATGTCACTGCGGATCAAGGTCAGTTCGCTTATATTAAACAGATGTGGAAGGTGAAAAGCTTCCTCTTAGCCCGCCGAGCTCTGATAAGGGTGTACTACGGCTGGGACTTGCCGCATCCCGCCTGGACATGTGGATCCAGTGTTAAGCGAGCCAAGCATGCGATATCTGAGGTAAGATACCTTGGCAGCACCGACCAGACAATATCCACGAACTTCGTCAGTTGTTGCCGATCCAATAAACATGGATAAAGCTCGAGCTCCCCCACCCTGCTCATGCAGGTACCATAGCAACGGTCCCTGCGCACTCAAAGGTCCTGAACATTCCTTTTTGAATACTCACAACACATTTCAAGATGATCTCTTTGGTTGCGATTGTTCAGGTTCTGACCACCATTGCTCTCGTCCCTCTAGCTTCTTCAAAGCCTTGGGGTACCATTGAAGCAAGATGGTCAAACAAGACGAATATTATCAAGCCGAAAGTGTTCATCATTGACATGTTTCCCCCGGAAGGCGAGGCATGGTACGGGATTCCAGAATTCAACCTGCTCGCAAAAAACATAACTGTGCCGGGGATATCGCCATTGTACCCTGACGTCCACTGTACCTCCAATGAGGAAATATGTCAGATTGTGACCGGCGAAGCTGGTTCGTGATACTCCTCCATACAACCTTTCAAATGACCTAAATTTCTCCAGAGATCAATGCTGCCAATAGTATTAACGCCTTGACCTTCTCCAGCTTGTTTGACTTTACGACCACCTATTTCTTTATAGCAGGAATTGCTGGCATCAATCCGAAGGTAGCCACACTGGGCTCGGTCGCTTTCGCAAAGTACGCCGTGCAGGTTGCCTTACAATATGAATTTGATGCCCGAGAAATCCCAGCAAACTTCACCACGGGGTAAGCCCCAAAGTCCATTGGAATGAATTCCTCTGACCATTAACGGCAGGTACGTCCCTCAAGGGAGTACCTTTCCCACGGAGTATCCACAGTCGATCTACGGCACCGAAGTCTTCGAGGTGAACGATGCCCTGCGCCAACTCGCCATTGGTTTCGCACAAACTGCCACATTGAATGACTCGTCCGCTGCAATGGCCTACCGAGCGAACTACGCATCAACTGCAGCGTACGTGCCCGGCAGCGAACCCCCCAGTGTGCTCGGATGTGACGTGGCTACCTCGGACGTCTACTTCAGTGGCGCTTTACTGGGGGAAACATTTGAGAATACTACAAAGCTTTTTACGAATGGAAGCGGCGTCTATTGCACCACAGCCCAAGAGGATAATGGCACCCTCGAGGCTCTGCTCCGTGGGGCTCTCGCCAACCTTACGGATTTCAGTCGCATTATTGTCATGCGCACCGCCTCGGACTTTGACCGACCTTATATTGGAGAGTCGGACAACGTTGCGGACGCGAACCTTGACAACCTTTTTTACGCAGACCAGGGCGGTTTCGAGCCTGCTCTCATGAACATATACCTCGCTGGTGTGAAGGTTGTGGAAGGCATTATTAATGAGTGGGACACTACTTTCGAGATGGGTGTCAAAGCACCTAATTATATTGGGGACATCTTTGGTAGCCTGGGAGGAACGCCTGATTTTGGACTCGAATCATTTTTTAATGACAATCCTGTGACGAAGCGGAGCATGAAGGGTTTGGGAAGGAATGGAAAGAGATATGCTGCGAAAGCGTGAAAGCGTGAAAGCTCTCTAGCAAGTGAAAAACATAGGGAAAGTGCTTCGGCTAACGATGTTAAATAATGCAGTGGAAAAGCATATGACAGCAACGCGGCAACAACACTTCAATCTATTGTTGTCAACAGATCCGTCTGAGATCTGCGTTCTCATTAATAGTGTAATATGACCAGTCAATACACTGCTCTTGATTAGCGACATTCGCTGCTTTATGCTTTATGCTTTATGGGATCAAATAATAGCCTTTTCCTTAAAAGCGTACCTGAAGGTAGCTCAAGGTACCTACGTAATATCTTATCTTAGCTCCCGCGGCTTGCTTCACTTTGATTGCTGTGCGACTTGGTGCATCTGCTGAAGGCATTAGCATGTCAGGAATGTCAGCTTGATCCATGACCCGATATGCATCCACGTACATGTCTGCTCCCCTGCTGGGACCATACTAGGCGGGTTGCTGCATGGATCAGCTGCTCGAACTATATTCGGTTCGCGTAAGGTAAAGGATTCACTCAAACTCTATAATACATACTTGCGAAAATTTCTAGCCATCATATGTAGGTGACAATGAGTGCTAGCAGTCCAGCGCATATTGTTATTGCTTATCTTGGGCCTCCATCATCTTATACTCATCAGGTAGTGTTTCTCCTAAATCTCCGAAAATCACCACTCTGACGCGGTACAGGCTACTGTGGACTCGTTTCGAGCTCCCCAATACACTCTAAGAGATGAGCTTTCAATTCGAGGTAGTCTCACTAGAGAGCCATTCGTTCCATCGTACTTAGGGACTACTAGATGTTTTCGACGCTGTCCAATCTTCCTCTGCCTCTTTCGGCGTTGTTCCCTTCGAAAACTCATCAAATGGGGCTGTCCTGCATACACTAGACCTACTTATCGACCGTGAAGAAGCCTTTCCTGACATTCATATATGTGGGGAGGTTTTCATGGATGTTCAGCATTGTCTACTTGGCTACGTTTCACAATCTTTCTCTTCGGATAACAAGGACTTGCAATCGTCCGGGTCCTCTGGTAGTGCAACCCCTACCTCAAGCATACCATTCCCAAAAGAGCCTCGTTCAAAACCGATGACAGATCTACGGCACGTCAAACGTATCTATAGTCATCCTCAGGCATTTGGACAATGTGAGGCTTTCTTGTCAACATATCTCAAGGGGGTTGAGCGCCATGAAGTCTCTTCTACCTCCAAAGCTGCAACAATCGTGGCAGAGAACAAAGACAAGTCAGGCGCTGAAGCTGCCATCTCGAGCCGTCTTGCCGCAGATGTCCATCACTTGGCTGTCCTCGCCAAAGGCGTCCAAGATGTGGAAGATAATACCACCAGATTCTTGATCATCCAGAGAGGACCCGTTTGCCATGAGATCCAAAATCTACTCCCGGAAAAGTTCCAGATAACAAATGGATTCAGACTAAAGAAGAAGGCCCTCATCGCATTCAATATTGATCATGGCACGCAGGGCGCTCTAGCGAATGCATTGCTGGTATTCAAGAAACACTCTTTAAACCTTACGAGCATCAACAGCAGACCGAGCCGAATTCGCCCCTGGCACTACATATTTCTTGTGGAGGTCGAAGGAGAGAGTGAATTCGACGATCCCGATTTGTTGCATCTGGCATTGCAGGAATTGGATACGGTGACAGAGGGAAATAAATGGCTTGGATGCTGGGTCGACAGGTTTGGTGTAAATGCAGGCCAGTAATATATATCTAGCTCGATGACTACCTAGGCCTAGCTACCCAATGTGATAGATGCAACATAACGATAGCAGCTATGATTGGATGTATGCGTCCAGACCAGCACTTATCATAGCCCCACAAAAGATCTGTGGAGACCTTCTTAAAGCTATCTTAATTTGTAGCCGATGATCAACCGACAGCCGGAGATCAATTTTCAATCTCGAATCTCGCCACCAACACACATCATGGACGCATCACACCTCCAATCAGCATGGAATCGGGATCCGGACCTGCACCTGATGATCCCCCGAATCACCAAACCAGGAATGCTTAGGTCCGAACCACGGAAGAGGAAATGCAGGTGGGGTGGACCGAGGAAAAGCTCCCCCACAAATGTCGGTCAAGCATCTGGAGGCTCGTGCTTAGATCGAGATTTAATATATAATCAATGAATGCCATGTTTTGACCATCCAATTCTTGTTCACACAATGGCGGACATTGATGTTGAAGATGTGCTTGCGCAACTAACACTTGAAGAAAAAGCATCACTTACAGCAGGTCAGTGAGGTCCAATGTTCATGTTCCGTAATTAAAAAATCTACAGGCAGAGATTTCTGGCACACTGCATCAATACCACGACTTGGTGTACCTTCAATACGCACATCCGATGGCCCCAATGGCGTACGAGGCACTCAAACTTTCAATGGCACCCCAGCAGCGTGCCTGCCCTGCGCAACAGCGCTCGGAGCCACTTTCGACGTTGACCTTCTTCGCTCTGTGGGAAGATTCCTAGGCCAAGAGTCAAAAGCCAAAGGCGCACACATACTCCTGGGCCCAACGATCAATATCCAGCGTTCGCCACTCGGTGGTCGTGGCTTTGAGTCATTCTCGGAAGATCCGTTTCTGTCGGGCACATTGGCTGGTGAATACTGTAAAGGAGTACAGGAAGAAGACATCATACCTACACCTAAGCATTTCGTTTGCAATGACCAAGAGCATGAGCGGTTGGCTGTCAACAGTATCGTCACGGAGAGGGCATTGCGGGAGATCTATCTTATGCCGTTCATGCTGGCCATCAAGAGCGCGAAGCCAGCGGCGGTCATGACTGCGTATAATAAGGTCAATGGGGTACACGTGGCTGAAAGTCCGACGATGATAGATATTCTGCGCAAGGATTGGAAATGGGAAGGCTTGTTGATGAGCGACTGGTAATTCGATCAAGAAAATCATAGGCATGAATTACTCGCTTATGCATCTTAGGTACGGTACCTATAGCACCTCTAGAGCTATCAATGCAGGCTTGGATCTGGAGATGCCTGGCCCGACCAAATGGCGTGGCAAAGCACTCTGTCATGCTGTGACATCGAACAAGATCCGGCCACATATCCTGGATGAGCGTGTACGCTCGGTACTCAAGACTGTCAAACTAGCGAGTAAGTCAGGGATCGAAGAAAACGCTGAAGAGCGAGAGCTCAATAGGCCTGAGGATCAGAAGTTTCTGCGACGTGTAGCTGCGGAGTCAATTGTTCTTCTTAAGAATGAAGGCGATATTCTACCTCTTGATATGAACAAGACCGTTGCAGTCATCGGTCCAAATGCTAAGGTAGCAACTATTTCCGGGGGTGGCAGTGCCTCGCTTCTGCCTTACTATTCCGTCTCTCCTTTCCAAGGGGTGACAAAGCAGTCTAATGTCCGCTTCTCCCAAGGAGCATACAGCCACAAAGAGCTGCCACTGCTTGGAATGTCGCTGCAATTGGCAGATGGAAAAGCTGGGTTTGATTTTCGTGTCTATGACAAGCCTGCGGAAGATGCAGATCGAAGACTTTTGGACCATCTACAATTAACCGATTCCTACATGTTCGTGATGGATTATCAGGTACCGAATTACAGTAGTCCACTTTACTACGTGGATGTCGAAGGGACTTATACACCTGAAGAGGACGGCATCTATGACTTCGGCTTGACTGTGCAGGGCACAGGCCGCTTGTACATTGATGACCAGCTGATTGTTGAGAATGTGCACAATCAGAAACCGGGAACAGCCTTCTTTGGTGGTGGCACTGCCGAGGAAATAGGATCGATTGATCTCGTCAAAGGCAAGCCATACAAATTGACGGTTAAATTTGGCACCGGCCCCACAGCGAAAACCTCGGATCGAGCAGCTGTATTCTTTGGTTCAGGAGGTCTCCGCATTGGCGGTTGCAAACGCTTGGACCCACCCAAAGCCATCGAAGACGCTGTGAAGTTGGCCTCTGAGGTTGATCAGGTGGTCCTTTTTGCCGGCTTGAATATGGACTGGGAAAGCGAGGGGTCCGATAGACCCGATATGAATCTACCGCCTTTTTGCGATGATCTTATCAGCAGAGTCGTCGAAGCGAACCCAAACGCCGTAATTGTGCTTCAGAGTGGGACTCCAGTGCGTATGCCTTGGGCACACAGCGCACGTGCTCTGGTACAAGCTTGGTACGGTGGTAATGAAGCGGGAAATGCTATTGCTGATGTGCTTTTTGGAACCGTCAACCCTGTAAGCTTCAGCCTCCCCAAATCCCTTTCAGTCCATTGAATTGGATAGCTAATTCTTTTCAGTCTGGCAAGCTTCCCTTATCCTTCCCCTGTCGCCTCGAGGACAACCCTGCATTCCTCAATTTCCGCTCGGAGAGAGGCCGTGCCCTTTACGGCGAAGACGTCTACGTTGGGTACCGTTTTTATGAGAAACTAAAGCGAGCACCTCTCTTTCACTTTGGTCATGGTCTATCATACACTACCTTCAGCTTGTCGGATCTAACAGTGTCAACTACAAACTCTACAATTTCAGTGAAGCTGCGGGTAACTAATAATGGGTCGCGAGCAGGAGCAGAGGTAGTCCAGGTTTATGTGAATGCGAAGAACCCAAGCATTAATCGGCCAGTTAAGGAGCTTAAAGGCTTTAAAAAAGTATTCCTGAAGGTTGGTGAGCATGCCGAAGTGGCAATTGATATGGACAAGAAATATGCTACGAGCTTCTGGGATGAGGGGAGGGATGCATGGATCATGGAAAAGGGATGGTATGGTGTTTTGGTTGGGAACAGCAGCGAAGTAATCGGTCAGGAAGGAAACTTCGAGATAGGCGAGACTGTGTGGTGGGATGGCCTTTGAAGGACAATTCGCTTTTCTAGAAAATTAGACAATAGAACATGGGTCATAGAGCTTTATCTACAAAATAAAACTCGCTCCTTAAAAAAAGCTGCAAAGCCCGAAAAAATTTGCCTAACAATCCCTACCTTACTTTCCAGCCTCAGGAATACGACCAACCGCGCGCCAGTGGCGGCAAACCTCGATATCTCCAGACCAAAGCATCAATCAACCATCCCAAATCCACCTTACGATCTTGCCTTCTGACCATCAATCCTTTCTCATCCCTCCATCATTCAACCCCCTCACATCCACCCAACCCAACCATGGATCTCTCCTCCTCCACCTCCACCTCCCAACTCGACTTCTCCAAGCTCTCCGACTACGAGAAAAGAGAACTACAGCAAAACCTCCAGAATGAGATGCAGAAAGCCAAGATCCAAGAATGTAAAACCTCTTCCCGCCCCCTTCCCTCCCCCCTTTATCGTTTGCTCTTTCCCTCCCCTCTCCACCCCTCCCTTCCCCTCCCTCTTCTCGTCTCCTCTCCTCCATCTCCCCCTAATGAAGTGAAAGAAAAGGGCTGTGTAAGCTGATATCTTATGTGTTCGTGTGTATGGCAGCTGTGCATAATCTAACAGACATCTGCTGGACGAAATGCGTTACGAAAGGTATTTCGAGCGGGACGTTGGATAGGACGGAGGAGAGCTGCGCGCAGAATTGCGTGGAGAGGTTTTTGGATGCGAATGAGGCTGTGCTGAAGCATTTGGAGGAGATGAGGGGGCAGGGGGGGGTGTGAGTGATGGGTGTTGGGGATTGGGGAGAGGTTTTGGGGAGAGGGTTGATGGGTGGGTGAGGGGGAAGGGAGGGGGGTGGGCGTGTGGATGGGGGCTGGAGGAGCGAGATGTGGGATGTGGGATATAGATTTAGGTTTTTGTATGTGGTATGGGCGGATAAGATTATGCATCTGAAGGCGTTGGAAGACTGGGGAGGTGGACTGTTAGGAGGACACTCCGCTCCATAAGAAGCAGGGTCCATAGAGCGTTGGCTTGTTAGGCATTCAATAAAGTCAGATGAATGTCAGTCTAGCATGAGAGCAAGACGAATGCTTTCATATTGCAATTAGCCTAGCTAGCTCCGCTCTCCACCAAAGCTGTTCACAAGCTCTAGACAATATTCAGTTTCGTAGCCGCAATATCCAGCGCATCCACATCCGGCGTCAACCTGCAATATGCCTTCTTCGATCCATCGGGCCTAACCAGCGTGTTAATCTTCACACAGTCCACATCGTATAGCGTCTTCAACGCCGCCTTGATCTGCCTCTTATTTGCCTTCACATCACACACGAATACTAGCGTATTGTTCTCCTCGATTTTCTTCATCGCGCTTTCCGTGTTTAGAGGGTTAATGAGGACTTTGTGGTGGTCGAGCCGGGCTTCATGGGGAACGGATTTGCGGGGGTATTTGGGTGAGCGGGAGAGTTGAAGGGTCTTGGGGCGGTGGAATGTTGTTGTGAGGCGGACTTTGCGGGTTTTCTTTGAGTGAATCTGGAGGGATGAGTGTTAGTGGAGGGATGGTGGGCTCGAGCATTCAGGAAAGGGTGCGTACGCCTTTAAGGGTGGCTTTGGAGGCCAGGCTGGCTTTGGCATTGTGCTTGCCGCCGATTGGCGCTGTGAATCAAATTATTAGCAAAAAAGGTACAATAATGAACCCGAAACGCAGAGTCATTGTCAGATTAGTTGCCGGCATGGCTGCTCGGATGTTTGGACTTGTTGGTTATCACGTGGTTTGAAAGTGGCCATAGATCGTAACCTTTGGGTGCGCAGCGCCTTTAACGGGAGATATGAGAAGCTACTCACTCTTTTTGCTGGCCGCTTTGGGCGCCATTGCTTCTCTATGGATTGTTGGCGTCGTTTACGAACACAAGAGAGCACGAAATTCGAAGTCAGGCTAGTCTTTGTGGGTTGCGCTAGTGAAGCTGACTTGCCGAAGTTTTGCCACCCATATTAAGACACAATTCTTTTGATTTTATGGTCAATCATGGCATGAAACATCACCATTGCAGCCGGCTTTGCTGGTTGGAACTTTGATCCGACTTACTAATGGCTTCGAAGAAGAAGTCGTCTCGGCCGCGCCTCCTCTCTTCAACGCGTCCGCGTAATGCTAGGCCTACGCCCTCCCTCTCCTCCCAAACCACCCGCGCATTGGTCCGAACCCATCATACTTTGAGGAAGCGACTCTCGACTGCCGTTGCTCAAGGAGACGATAGAACGACAGAAAGACTCAAGGCTGAAATTGAAGCTTCTGGTGGGCTTAAAATGTATCAAGAAGCCAGTATAATAGGTCAATTGGCGGAAAGAGGTGGTGATACAAGTAAAGTGCTCATGGAGTGGCTTTCAGGGGCCACATCCAGCGAGCGCTTGATAGAGGCTCACTACAAACTAAGAATGCTTGAAGTTGGCGCCCTAAAAATTGACAATGCGTGCTCGAGAAGTGGCCTGTTCGAGATGAAAAGAATCGATCTGCACTCCCAGCATCCACATATCGAGGAGCAGGACTTTATGCAGATACAATCGCCAAGGTCTGAGAACCAGGGTGAACAAGGCTACGATATTGTCAGCTTGAGCTTGGTGGTCAATTTTGTGGGTGATCCTACGCAAAGAGGTAATATGCTTAGGCGCGTTGGGAGCTTTCTTAGACCGTATACTGGTGGCCCAGACCAGCTCGCAAAATGCACCCCTGCACTGTTCCTGGTATTACCTGCACCTTGTGTTACTAATTCAAGATATCTGGACGAGGGGCGACTTGAGAGTATTATGGAGAGCATAGGGTACAGAATGGCAAAAAGGAAACTGAGTTCGAAATTGGTCTACTACCTCTGGAAATACGAACCACAAGATAGCGATATGCCAAGGGTGTTCAAGAAGGAGCAGCTGCGCTCAGGGAGTTCGAGGAACAACTTTGCAATCGTGCTGCAATGAGATTGGACCCCACTTGGTTTGCAACGCAATAGTCCAGGCTATCATGTTTCTTACATGCTACTTTGTCCTCATACCATCGTTTCCCATCATCATGTAATGTACATCAGCTCCCTGGCGTTCATTCCTTGATCTCCTGCTTATGAAATATTCCAGGTACCTCGGGCATCCATTTTTCCCTTCTGCTGCAGAAGAATTCTCCCTTCGGTGGCAGATCTCCTGGACGGTCCAGTGTTCCTGTCATGATATATCTGAAATCCTTCATCGCCGGTTCACCAACCTCCAAAATCCCACTGCCGCATGTCGGACAGAACTCTCTATGCAGCATGGTACCGCTACCATTGTCGGCTTCATGTATAGTGGGCTTTTTCGAGTCGGAAGTGTACGAGAAAGATGACACTGGAACCTTTGTTGTGAGGCCGAAAGCTGTGCCGAAGAATTTCTGTCATGAGGTGTCAATAACTGTAAGGAAAAGCAAATTGTTGGCCAGTGGCTTGATACTTTACAATTCTTACAATGGCACAAAGAAGTGCGAGCGTCGTCGGGTGAGACGTCAACGGTGTATTTCAGCTCACCGCAGTAGCAGCCTCCTTTGTAGACCGGCATTGCAAATGGATGACTGGTTGAAAACGTTCGGATGCTTGCTCGTATGCTAAGATTTGAAGTCTGCAACTTATTCAAAGCTGCCGCTGGCCTTAAGAGTCTGAGCATTTGCATGTTCAACCATTGGATACTCATATTTTGGCAAGTGATGGGAATTCCACAACTACGTCACAATTCCATCATGGCGGTAACGGCGCTTGTCAATCTACATAGACTGAAAGTTGAACCTTCAAAAAGCAAAGTAAGAAACCGCTTATTAAAAGCAACAGGTACTAGATCATACAATATATCAAGTTACATAGCTAAAAGATTCAAGAATCCTCGGTAGAGTACCGCTTACATTTTCTAGCTCAGGGTGCCAACTACGCGCCTTCCTTATCACCTACTATCGGTATAGTAATGAATAATGGAATGCGCGAGAAAAAGAATCTCTATCTAGCTTTTTAACGAAGACTTTAATTACTGACTTTATATAACTAGACTTATAAACTGGCCCCTATTTGGGTCATTATGGAGTCTGTTAACCAGGATGGCTTGCCAGATTCAAACTCTCCCAACCTGCATCTGACTCATTCCACTCCTAATGAATGCGTCAATTTCTGGACCAATACCTCAGCCTCGTGGAGGGATTCATTGACTGTTTCAACCTATCTTCAGGAACAGCTATTCCTAACAACTGTCCCGCTAGCAAAGAACAATGGAATGACCACATGGATTCTGGTTGAGAAGAATCTTTCACAAGATCAACGTCCGATTCTCTGCTCGTGCGAGACATTCCTTAAGCGATCACTGATGAGTGATACTGACGGTAAGGTCGAAGAAGTGACTATTCACGGTATCGCCAGCGTCTTCTGTCCACCAGGATATCGACGACGAGGGTATGCAGCGCGTCACATGACGGAACTTGCTAAAGCTCTGTACACATGGCGGTCAGACCAAGCCAAAGTTGTTGGCAGTATATTATACTCGGACATTGGGAAAGAATTCTATGCAAAGCTTGGATGGCAACCTAATTCTACCAACTGGCACGTTGAATTCCCGCCAATGGATATCCCAAGGTCGTCTCTGACCCAAAAGCTTGTTGAGGACGATCTTGCAGAGCTTTGTAAAAGGGACGAAACCATCATTCGAGCAATTATGGCCAAGCCGAGGTACGGAGTGAAGAAACTCTTCACAGTCCTGCCTGATCTTGACCATATGCTCTGGCACATCGGGAAGGAGAACTTTGCAACTGAGCAGTTCTTCGGCAAGATACCGCCCACGAAGGGAGCGATCGCTGGGCAATCAGGAAACCAGGTATGGGCAATTTGGACGCATCGTTACTACGGGTACCCGGACGCAGAGTCGCCCAATAATGTGTTATATATTCTACGACTTGTCGTTGAAGCTGATAACAGTGCAAACAAGCCTCGATCCACTGGGGAGAGGGGTGTGCAAAAAAGTAAGCACGAAAAGCAAGTAGACTCTCTAATCGCTGTCCTCCAGTATGCTCAAGCTGAGGCTGCGGAATGGCGGCTAAATCATGTCAGACTTTGGGAGCCCACACCATGGGTGCAAGATGTAATTACGAAGGGAAAAATCAATCATTGTCTAATTGAACGCGAAGAGGATAGCGTCGCCTGTGGTCTATGGTACGATGAGAAGGGTGGACTTGGTGTGCCGCCAGTGTGGATCAACAACGAGTACTATGCGTGGTGCTGAGCATTCGACGCGCGTGACCGCTCAAGCTGGCGAGTTATAACTTGCAGAAGGAGAAGTGCCACTTTGTAATGCCAGCACCCGCTTGGCCATTGAGCAATGCTCGTGGTTGATACACGGAGATTTGTATGAGCCCCATTGTGAGCAGGGTATTGACGGATACTGTGGTCTGTGGATATGACAGCGAGCCAGCTGCACTAGGGAAGAGCATCGCTCACGATGAATGAGCGATTTCGTATGATGGCTCTCTCCAAAGACAGTGGCTCCAATCCAAGGCCTGGACGCAATTATTACAGCCTTGAGATCCGTCCCTATGCAAGCTCGGACGATATGGGACTAAAACCTACAGTATTGTGATGAATAATGCCCGCGGGAGCCTTTTGCGCCTCACGCGCAAAGTTACTTTATGTACTCTCCCATATCCTATTCGCCGGAGACAGTCGCACTTTGAAACCAGGCAGCCGCGGTCGGGAGACTTGCAAGACTGACGAAACAATTCAATGATACCCCACGCAACGCCCAGTAGTGCTTACATTCTATTCTCTGAGGCTCGCAAACCGATTTTGGATGGACATGTGGCATTCCCTTTTGTTTATCTTGCTTGGTCATATCATCTCAAGCTCTGTGTTCATCGGCACATCAGCTCAATTATTCAATGGCACGAACCATAGCGAGCTTTCCGCTGTCAATATCGACCAGCATTTTTCAGGAAGTGGGCCTGATGCGTTACCAACATCCAATCAAACAATAAATCCTTCGAGCATAATACCCAAAGAATTCAGCGCGCAATACACTCAGGATTTGACTCGAGCCATATATGCATTATCAACATACATGACCGCGCTGCTAGCTATGATTGCAATATCGGCCGAAAATTTTGGTGCCTACTATGCAGGAGGTGAATACACGTTCAAGAGTTATGCCGATGTAAAAATCAATATCTGGAGTGCCAACTCGCCAACGGATCCGTTAAAAGCTTGCCATGCGATATACGGTTTACAGGTCGCCGTCTTCAGCATTTCCTTAATGGATGCTTGGTACGAGACTTCGGAAACTCTGTACTGGAGCAGAGATGGCATCAAACTTCCAGTGGGCTATATAAAGATAGCACTAGTGACTGGTGGAAGCAACTTGACCCTGGGTCTGGCAAACGCGACCCAAGGGCCAGGCATCCAGCCTTATCTCCTTAGACTGCCCAATTCGACTGATGTTTTTGGACAAGACATTGAAACTTTCGAAGACGCGCGCGTCACGATAAGTCCCACATTCGGTGGTGAAAGACTTACACTTCAAGAAGTCTTTCTGACTCTCATGCTTGCTGTCCAAATCATAGCCCAACATGTGGCCGTACAATGGGTAGAGCCTTTCAATATCAAAGATACTACCCTTGACACCGAATTTGAATATCAGGCTCTTGCCCCGTTACGCACACAGCCACCTTATTTCCAGTACAGCTATGCTGCTTTAGCTCTGCGACTCCTTCCTCAGGCTATGTTTCACGCTGGGAAGCTAGCGGAGGTTGAATTTGCCGTCAACGTGGATGGGATTCCTGTAGGTTTTGGGTTCTTGAAGAGCGTAGAGAATCCGTCTGCTTTACTGATGGGGACACTTTGAGATACGAGCGACGCGGCCAAGCCAGGCTAGATGATAGTATCAACAAACCTTCAACACAATCAATGGATTTGTGATACTCTCGAATCCTGTAAAATGATCTGTTCAGGCCAATGATCTCTTCCTCACAATCCTCAACGTTACTGCCATGCCTTCCCAACAACCATATCAACCCACATTTACAGCAAAAGACAACTTACATCCTGCCCCCATGAGCAGATAAATCAAATTACAAGCACCATCCCAGATAGCCTCAAGATTTGTTTGGAAAGTCTGGCGCTTGAATTGACAAGCTGGCCGACTTTTCTGGCATCATAGATTGCAATCACCCAAAAGCAGGAGTATCGAAAGTTGTCCGAAATCAATCACAGAGGAATCCCAGCAGCGAAGTGCGAATAATCAGCGAACGGTAAGCATTTGATAGCCTATCGTGTAGCTTCTGTCGTTGTTAAGAAAGGACGGCCAAATATAACCGAAGACGCATCGAAATCTAAAAAAGCGATGAGTAGAAGATTATATTTTATATATAACATAAGTACTTCAGAGACTAAGATTGCTCGTCCACTATCACGACTCTAGCCCAGAGATTAGCCGCCAGCCCTTACCCTAGCGCCAATCTAAGACGAGATGAGCTGTTGAAATTGCGGAGTTGGCGGAGCAAGGGTTTCGCGGGCTTTCACGTCAACCTTTATGTATACTCCTATCGATCTAGCCACCTCATCTTTTTACACGAGACCCATGAAGTGCGTCATCCTTCGGCGACCAATCGCAGCCCATACACTTGTCCGACTTCAAGAGGCTTCTTGGCCCCCTTAGCAGTGCTACGCCCCTTGCTCATCAGACTGTTGAACGCCGATATTCGACTCGGAATCCCGTAGGAGTCTTTCACGCGCTGATTCGATTTATCCTCAAGAATGCTCTACGCCTCAAATTTTGTACGGTGGCTGCGGCGGAAGCAATATCAATACGAGGTCACATTCTCGCTATACATGCTTACGCCAACAGAGAAATTCATCTTTAGTATGTCCCCTCCATTCCCGGAGCACATCACTTGCTTGAAAAGTCATAAAAGACCGCTTTCAATGGGTTTTCACTTCCTATGATCTTACAACGTTCTATATGACAAAAATAATCCCTATTTATCTTACCATCACATGCCCCTATAGCGAATTCGCTAATAGCCTCACTCACAGATACGTTCCTCATCCTTTTCCTCTCTATGATCATCGTAGCCGCATCTCTTTACCTACCTGGACATATCACCACCATGATAAGCCGAGCTTGGTTCTACTACGCTGGGGATGAGACACTGGCCGCCACTGCCGGCGTGGCAAGAGGTGCAGCGGGACAGCGGGCTAGTGCTGGGTTCGCCGAGGCGAGACTGAAGGACTTAGGAGGGAGGATGGAGGGGCAGGATGTGCTCGATATGCTGGGGACGTTATGACGACGGAAAAAGATGTCTTGACTTGGCGCACGTTAGCATTGTACAATAGGAACCATACAATAATTTCGGCATGTTTAAACTAGGATTGAAGCCCAAAAAGTCTTCCCCTGGAGCTGTAACTGAGACTCTTCTATACAAATTTTCCCTCTAACAGCTTGACTTATATTCCCCCCTACCAAAGCACCCCCTTCGTACTCCCCACCTCTCCCTCCCTCCCGGCCACCCTAGCGCAAGCCATCCTAGATGCTACCGCCAACGCCTTAAATGCACTCTCCGCCCTATGATGATCATTACTCCCCCTAATAACATCGACATGCAGCGTCACCCCCGCCGCCGTAGCCCAGCTGCTCAATCCATGGTGAATCATCTGACTATTCAACTGCCCGATCACTGGTCCCTCAAAGCCGAATTCTCCAACAAAGAAAGGGCGGGATGATATATCGAGGACGGCGCGAGAGAGTGCCTCGTCGAGGGGAGCATAGGCATGGCCGAACCGAGTTAGGCCTGTGCGGGCACCGAGGGCGTCTTTGAAGGCGGTGCCGAGGGCGAGGAATGTGTCTTCTGTTGTGTGGTGGTCGTCGACTGGAGGTCTTGTTAGTGAAAGTAGAGTCCCTATGGGGGAAGGGAGAATTTACTGGCTAAATCTCCTCTACACCGCACTCGTAGACTCCAGCCCGCATGTTTCGCCCATGCATGGAGCATGTGGTCCAGAAACCCTATGCCCGTCCATATCCATATGTGCTGCGAATTGGTTATCTGGGAGGCATGGTGCTTGGAGTCCTGAGAAGGTATTGGAGTGTTTGGTGCTGGAAGGTCGGAGGTGAAGTGAGAGGATTCGGGAAGATGATCGAGTGGGCCGCCGTCTAAGGAAAGGGAAACTTGAATCTTCGTCTCATTTGTGTCACGATTTATGAGTGCGGTGCGGCGAGGTGGGGAGTCAGGCATTTTGGAGATACTTTGGGCAAGGTTGGTGAAAATTAATCATTTTCAGGGTCGCGGTAGTCAATTGTAAGACAAATTTCACAGAGAATGGAAAAGGTAGATTATTGCGTTCGTTTATATCATATCGCTGCGTTAACTTCATAGCAAGAAAGCAAGACCTATCACTGTTTGGGAGAGGACTCCTCATGGACACATATCCCTAACATCATCCCTCTGCATCGAACCAGGGTATCACAGCATGCTATTAATGAAGATCCGCCGGTAAATGAAGAAGAACGCCATCGCACCCAATAAACCTGCAACCGTTGAAACCCTTCAAAGTTCTCTCTAATTTCGTTTTCGAAGCACCCTTGTGCTTGCCCCCATTCGCGTGCTGAGATTCCTCCCCAACTTCTTGCAATAGCTCCTTAACTCCTATCAAATAGTCTAAATCCCTGCTCGGAGATCTCCATATACGCGTTTCGTTTACTTCGTGCTTTTCGTAATCGACATTCCCTCCCTTGTCTTCGGCCCCTTTCTCCCAGATGGAGCTGCCTGGCAAGCATTTCAAATCCCAACCCTCAGCCATAATCTGACTTGGGCCTTCGTTGACTGCTAGGTATCCGCCTTTCTCAACCACCACGGTCATCTTGATCCAGTCCAAAGACTGCAGTCTCTGCAGTCGAATGCCAGAGTCAAGTTCCATGTCATGGTCTTCTTGATAGCCACCGAAATCATCCTCATCACCATTACGGAAACCTTCTGGGACGATGAAGTTGATCTCTTTCAACGTTCTGTCATGTGCTAGTATGACGCAAAGTCTCTGAATAGCTTGCCTATCGAGATGTCCTTCCTCTGGGATCTTCATCATATGCATTTTCGGGAAATTCTTAGACCTGCCGTTGAGATCTTTGTTGTCAGAGTCTTTGACAGGCCACCGCATGTAAATTGGTGCATGTACATCCACTCGGTGTATCCGTGATCGAGCCTCAGGTCCTATGGTGAGGAAAAAGCGTAGCAGACCCTGCCATCCACTTCTGCCCGTAAACCTAAAATGATTGTCGGCCCAGAAGAACATGGCTGCTTCATTATACACTTGACGGCATGTGCCTAGGAGACCCGTTGCCATCTCCTTTCGTACGTATTCGAGAGACTCTTGATGACGGACTTTGAGAAGAGTGACAGCCGGCTTTGCTGATTCGTCGGGCTTGGTCCACTTATGTGGCCACAGGTCGATTGGTTCGTCTCTAACGAGAGCATAACGGTAAATTTTCGTTCTGATTTCTGGTGGAAGTCTGAGAAGTGGAGACTGGAGCTGACTTCTTGGCCGTTGGGGGCGACGAGGACGAGTAGAACCGGCCATAGCTGTAGTTGATCACTGAAACCAGAAGGAAGTCAGAGGTGGGTCAAATAGAGTGTACAAATTTATCCAGCAGCCTTACCAAAACGAAACCAAATATTGTGTTGTGCCACAATCATCACCCTCAACCATTCATCTTCAATGATGTGTTTCTATCTTTGTTGCATCGAATAGCAGCTTGCCCCAAAAGGATCCTTGGACGAAGAAACGGTTACCGGGTAGGTGTAGTCGGTATGAACTGGTGAACCTGTAGACTATTCGAGATAATTCAGACCTTGTGCACCGGCAACAAAGACATTGCTTTGCTTAACCCAAGAAATTTAAAGGCTTGACTGGAAGAGTTCGGACTAATGTAAGCATGGAGTGTGCAAATGATCAAAATTTGAGCAGATTCGAGGACTTTACCCAGCTTCAACCCTGGGTCATGAGTAGCTTGG
The DNA here is from genome assembly GCA_000482085.2 of Cladonia metacorallifera KoLRI002260. Classification (NCBI taxonomy): domain Eukaryota; kingdom Fungi; phylum Ascomycota; class Lecanoromycetes; order Lecanorales; family Cladoniaceae; genus Cladonia; species Cladonia metacorallifera. Next base: position 1,327,760 of record KI911116.1, on the reverse strand, counting down.
CATGTATTTGGTGGACATTGTGGTGAAGCCTGGTTTCCTTATTATCATATCATCAAAATATGTCAGGCAACTATGTTCGCGTGAGAGAAATTCTGATCATTTATGATGCCTGGAAACTTCTACGATTTGAGTCAGCCTTAGAAAGGCTGCAGCTTGAAGCGCCAAACGCCCTTTGCCGCGCTCCTCTTGGCGAGCATCACCATTATCTTGATGCAATGAAGATTGACTTTCCATTCCTTGATATCCCGCTATTGGGTCCAAACATGCCCCGATATGGTCAGAAAACCGATGAAGAAATCAGTCGTGCTAGCTCTGAAGCCCTCAGAGGTGCTGTAGTCGGCGGCGCTAAGGTCAGAAGTTCTCGAAGGACATCCACGTGCTTCCGAACAATTTCTATGTCCCGATTCTCTCCTCTTCTTACATGGACTGATACAGTCTCCATTGCAGTGGGGTCTCATTTGTGCTGGACTCGGGGTTGCTGGTTACTACCTATCACCCATTTATAGAGGATTGACGGTCCAGTTCAAAGTGTGGGCCAGACCCCTCCTCCTTGTTCTGCTTGCTCTAGTCTTTTCTTCACTGTTCGTCGGATGTTATGCTTTTGTCACCTTGACTCCCCATGCGTAATCTAGCTTTATCTGACATCCGCTGGGACCTAGATATATTCAAATGTCCGGTATGACGCTAGGCGGCTGGTTGGAAGCTGATCGACGGGTTCGCGCATACGAGTTTGCGGCCAGACGTGAGCGGAAGAGGATTGGTGATGAGGCAGTATGGAGGCATTGGGAGACTATGATGCAGGACGAAGGGCGGAAAGAGGTGACGAAGGAGCAGGAGAATAGTTGATATGGCTGGCATTGCCAGTATTATGCTCTCCGATTTATATTTGTCGCACGAACGGAGGATAAGGATATTCTTACGTCGATTCCGCCCTGGCTGCTACAAAATTACCATGATGGTCCGGTGACGCGACAATGTTCGACAGATTACGCGCCGGAGCTTACTGCGGAGTACAGCGAGTGGGATAAGAGGAACCAAAAAAGAGAACGTGCACTAATAGTGCACGGAAAAGGCCCCATATCATGGTTAGGGAATAGAAGCTTCCAGGAGCAAAGGATCTGGAGAAATCAAAGAATGTCCAATGGCCAGCTGAGGGTTCGAACAAGCACGTCATATAATGAAGGGCAAAAAGGCGAAGGAGCATGGCACACTAGGATTTGAACGATCAATACTAGATTATGGTATCTTAGATGGAACCGCTCTCTGACAACTCCAGATCGGTGCTAAAATCGAGAACAAACCTCTGTTGTACACTGCCAAATATTCCCCAGTCGGTCACCATTCCTTTGGACTCTTACAAGGTGTCACACAAGGCGAGCACAAATCTCTATCAAGCGAGGTATTTGTTCCACCATCTCGTGCATGGTCTGGGTTCTCGAATTTGCTACACTGGTTCATCAAGACGCACGTAGCATTCTCGCCACAGAATACTCCACCCACCGAATCCCTCCCTAAGTCAACGTCTACAAGAGCCCCATTTCCTCAAGACTAGTTTTGATTCACCTCCATACCTAGCCATGCCAAGGACACACCCGAAGCACCAACCCCAGTGCTCACCCTACTGCACTCACCTACCGCCCCCCCAAATATTACTCGCCCATCGAAGAACCCACGCAAGGTCCGGCAGAGCGCCGCGCAAAGTCCTCGGCTGCCGAGGAATTCACTCAAAGACTCACTACGAGGACCGCCAATGCACGAACCAAAATTCGACCCATTTCGCTCAGGACAACGTAAATCTACGTTCATAATTCCTAGGAGCAGATATCCTAGCATCACTAGCTCCGGCAATTAACGTAATTGTCTCTGGTACTCGCTCTGATGCTGATATATCTACGGGAGCAGCAAGCACGGCGGTGATGGATCGTCGTCTGCGGAGGCGAAATGGGTTACAGTGTAGAGACGAGCGGTGGATATGGGAAAGGTGGTTAGGTTAGATACGAGTGTTGAGAGCGAAGCGGTGATATGATGGTTAGGTGACAGGAATAGATAAGTTAAGCTGGCGGATATTATGAGTCTATCTCTGCTCTGGGGTCAAGATATGTAAAGAAAAGGTTTCACCGGAATCAGAATTGGATGGAGGTTGAGGTAGATAGCTAGTTGATGAAAGATTACATTGAGTCAAAGGCCAGAGAAATGTGCACCTAAGGGCTTGTCAGAAGGCAAATGAATGAGCATCTCTGTACAAGGCTTTAATTCCTTCTAAGAACCAAGCACAGCAGATTATCCACACAGACACAATACCCATCTATGTACACCCTCTCCTCTTTCCCTTCATCCTCCACGTCACACAACAGGTATATAAAAAGGCTTCGAAAAAAGATACACACGACTCTTCCCGAATCGCAAAAGTATAAATAGGTACAGGAAGTAGTACTCGCATTCCATACAAAGCATGCAGACATGCAAACGGGACGACCATATCTCCTCGGTCCTCAACCAATGTTGCCAATGCCAATGCCAATGCCAATGCAATCCCTCCCATCCATCCATCCACCCATATAGAAGTAACGCCTGAAGCGCCTGGGCCAATGGTACATATATTTTTTTCAATCAACCCCGGTTGTCACAGCACAAACAAACAAGTATTTCGAGTCGTATTCCATGCGTTCCTTCTCTTGCTGGTGAAGGAGGGGAAGAAGGTAGTTCGAGCGATTCCACCGAGTGAGGGGTGGGGAAAAGGAAAAATTAGACCTCATGCCGAGCAATAAGCTCGTAACCCTTCACGCTGCCCCGTCTTAATAACACGATTCGTTGTGTCCACCCAGCGGCTGTCGCCCACGGGCTTTTACCACCTTTTCGTCTCCGCTCGCCGAGAAGGAGAACGCGGCCGTAGATCCACCATATGCCTAGGCCTACAACGCCGGCGATGAGGAACCCGGAAGCTGTGAGAAGCATCCAATGTCTTCCCATCCAGAAAACGAGCCGAGCGTCCGATCCATGCCAACTGCTTCCCCCATGCCACCTGAAGAAAGCCCATGGCTGCTTATTATACTCGTCCCCCATCAAGACCCTTACCCTCGTTTCTTCCATGCCATTCCACCGCCCTGAGCTACCCGCGGGCCCTATAAAACTCCCGACCTCGCTCTGGCGGCCGCGTTTGTATTCCTGCCAGATGACGGAGAGGAAGAGCGGGCCGGTGCTGTACATGACTGTTATGTAGGGGAGTTTCCAGTCGCGGTTGTAGGGGATTAGGGATTCGATTACGAGGGTGAAGAATGGGTGGTGGGGGATGGAGCCCATAGCGTCGTTGGAGATGCCGGTGGGGTGGGTGCGGCGGACCCAGGAGGGGTAGGAGAGGAGGGGGTCGAGGCGGCGGTTGCAGCCCTGGGAATTCATGTCAGTTTGAAGTTTCGAGGTTTTATGTTGGAGAGAAGGGAGTGGGGCACGGGGAATGGGAATTACATCGTCGAGGTCTATGTAGATACCACCAAAGTGGTTGAGAACGAAGTATCGGATTGCGTCTGCGCGTTGGATGGGTTGCGAGTAGTTGTCGAAGGTGGCGAGGAACCAGGGATATTCGGTTGCTATGAACTCGCGTGACTTTACATCTGTCCAGAGCTGGAAGCACAGTCCAATTAGCCTCTTTCCTTCAAGGTCATTCCCCGTGTGTTCTCGGAGGCGTACACACCTTGTACTCATAGTCTTCATGCAAGTCCACGCAGCTTTTCTGAGCTTCCCTCCACCTTTCCGGCACCGTATCGTTCACATAGGTTTGATGTATTATCTTCGGAATCAATTGTGGGCGGTCGTCAATCAGTGGGGAATTAGGCGCGGGAATTTCTGCAGGATGGATCGCGTCTCTTGAGCCGTCTTCGACCAGGAGGGTGAGGAGGGTGTAGACTGAGCGAATTAGGAAGCATATTATGAGGAGGTTTATTATTAGGAAGATTGTGAGGCCGCGACGCATATTTGTAGAGTTGAACTGTAGAACAATGAATGGTGGGGAAGAGGGAGTTGGTATGTGAAATTGGCGAAGGGAATTTGTCCGCGGTGTCGAGGGGATTGAGTTGAAGAGGTCGTGGAGGGATTATTAGAGCTTATATCGGAGCGGTAGAGAAGGTCGACACCGCTAAGGGCGAGTAGGTGGAGTGAGCCTGGTGCGTTGGAGAGGAGCAGGCTGCATCAGGGGTTGTTCTCACTTAAAGGACAGGCAGATCATTTCACGATCCAGAAAGTGGGTGATTAAAAAGAACAATTTGTAGAATTGAAGCCAAAGAGGTGATGAGTGGTGGGTTGACTAGTTAAGGACAGTGGTTTTGTTCCATGTGAAATGAGAAGAATAAGATAAGCAGATTCAGAAAGGTAAGGTTTGAATAAGGTGGTAGTAGGACAGAAAAGAAGCAAAAGGCGTCGTTGACAGGTCCAGGTCTTGGCGTTGAGTGGACAAAGAATTGGCTTCATTTTGCGAGATTTTAAAGGGAGAAACGGCTGCCTGCCTGGATGCCGACTGGGCCAGAAGCCGATCCCCCTGCATAGTCCAACATGGGTCGAGAGCATAGCCTGAAGCATTGGCTGCACAACTAGGACCCCTTAGTAGTAGCCCTTATGAAGCCTGCCTTAGACCTGCATCCCTAACCAGTCTCTAACCCGTCCCTTAGGCCTTCCCGCAAACTCTAGTTGGGGGCTAGACGACGCCCAGAATCTCCCCACCGACACCGCCCCAGACCTCCTCCTATCAGCCACGCCCCAGCAATCCTCTTCCCTCTTCCCTAGCCCCAAAAGACCCTTTTTCGCGAGGGGTGTCTCGCGAAAACGAATTCTTTTGCGGGGTCATGAGCCCCAATGCCCACCCTGTTTTTCTGTGGCTTGAGACTCAGGTAGACATCATTAAGGTATCGTTGTATTCAACCCTTGTGTACTCCGTATAGAATCATTACTCGTGTATGCTGTGTATCTACTGTACTGCTGATGTCGCACAGCCATAATGTTCGTGTGCGATGATGCGGCTATCTATGCTACGTGATGTTTTACACGTAATCATAAGAGGAGGAAGACTGCGATCTGCTTCATACGCGTGGTCTCATCGCTGCGCCGTCTGCACGCGACGTCCTCACGCATGAGCTCGTCCCGCCGATCCATGCACCTCATTCCACCTATCCAAACGCCCTTGCCGTCATTGTGTTTTTTGGAAGGGTTCACCAAGTCATCCGATAACCGCCTTTTCTACCAAACCGCTCTGATTCGTCATTCATGCTAAAGTTTTCCCATCTCCAATGCATCCCCCTCGGATTCGTATGCTTGGTCCTCAACCTTCGTCTCTTTCTCCTCCACGCTCACCTCCATCGCCTTGCTACCGTTGTAGTCCACTTGTAGTTGTCGATTTGGCTCACCAGTAGGGGTTCTGTCGTCAATACGATAGCCTCTTACAGCAGTCGCCAGGCTTTCACTTGTCTCAGGTCGATCATCAGCCTCCAACCAACGGTGTTCTACAGGCGCTCCCTCTGGAGGCAAGCCATGCGCCAGATTGTAGTTTCTTTGCAGGTAGCTTTGTAGCCTTGCAAGTTCACGGTCCCAATTTTGAGAGAGACTGCCTACTGCCGCTTTAATATCTGACTCTGTGTAGCTATGCATTGGAGAATGCCGTTTGTCCATGTTGCGGGGCGGGATGCTTCGTTGACTTCCAATAGTCTTGCCAATAGTCCGCCCCAACGTGCGATTGACCGTTGCTTTCGTAGAAGATGACATCCTCGTCACAGGCGATGTTGATGGAGTGTCTCGAATGTTGACAATTTCTCTGTCCACCTTATTCTGCGTCCAAGCCCGGTCCATTACCATTGACGATAAATACAAGAGGGTTTTATTGTGCTCAAGACTGTTAACAAGTACAGTGAATGCTTGAAGGTTAATCTCGTTGTTTTCGCAATGGATTTCTTGGAGAGTGTCGTTCACTTCAAGAACGGAAGCCAGTGTACTTGCTCCTTGTAGCCCAAGTTTCTGATGCTCGACCCGCAATACCCTAAGTGTTTTGTTTCGCTTCAACCCAGCCAAAGCATGGTTCAGGCCATTTCCGTATTGAGCCGCCTCGATATGAGTATGCTCGCCTGAAATGTCGATCTCTTTCAGAGTGTTGTTCTGCGTGAACAACAGATGCAGTATCTCGCAAGTATCGTCGCCCGCATCTGTCGGTAGGGAGAGTTTTGAAATGTCAAGTACCTGAGTGGTAGTGTTCTTAGAGAATGCCTTGATCAGTCTTTGAAAATTCTTCTCTCTTTTGTACTCCATCATCTGCATGGTAACCCGAACCGGACTGCAAGAACGACCTATTGCGTCAACAAGAGCATCATGATGCTGTTCAAGATGATTGTCGCTAAGGTTGATGTGCATGTTTCTAGACTTTCCAAACCTAGATACATCTAGTGCGTTGAGCAACATAGCTGCTTCTCTACTGCTTAATCGACATTGGCTAAGATCCAGGAGTCTGAGGTATTCTGACATATCAGAAACGAGATAGACAGTTAAAGCCTCGATACTTTTTTCATTCAACGCGGTCCTGCTAAGTTGAAGCTCTACCAACTTCCAAGAGAGCAGCATCTCAGTCGAGATCAGAGGCTCCGGGCTCGAAACCCGAGATATGTTAGACAGGTTGACCTTGCGAATGAACTCGAACTGTCTGAAATGCTCCTCAATCTCCTTAGGCTCATGTCGGGCCAAATTGCCCGAGAGGTCGATTGATTCCATTGTCGCCGCTTGGTACGATAATGCTTGAAGTAGAGTATTCATGCTCCGGTCAACCAAGCCACAGTAGCCTACATCTAAAGCTCTAAAATGGCAAGATTTATCAATGGCAGCTGAGAAAATGTAATCAACATCAACGTCAGTCAGAACAATACCATTGAGTGAAATCCAGTCAACATTGGTCCACTGCTTTACACACAAGGGAAAAAGCGCCTCACAGATGCCGCAGCCTGGATCTTGAACAGTTTGGTCTCCTTCTTGCAATTTTCTAGTCAGACAGTAGGAGAAGTCCAGCCGCCGAAGACGTCGGCACTTAACTGCTAGAGCTCGCACTTCCTGGACAAGCATAGTCGCATTTTCTTCATCTGCAATCTTCATAGGTACACCGGATTTGGTCGTCCAAGGCACATGGTCATTACCATGGCGATCACGTATGTTATGTAAACTGTCTAAGCTGATATTGCGAAATGAAAGGGTCAAGAATGATTCATTGTACCTTAGCGAGCGCATGATAGCCAAGAGTTCGAGTGCTGTATATCTTGTTCGACCCGTGTCCGCTGGTGGGCACAGCTCGAATACCGGTGCGTCCTCACACTCTTCAAGGACTTCATATCGTATTCTTGACGGATCAACATCGTAGGCGAGACAGTAGGCCGTGAGGGTGCGATCGTAGCCCTGGTAAGGCTCTTGGGAAGGGAGAATTGGCCATACGTTGTCTTCTAGACTCGACGGCACGGTCCATGTCAGTGGCGCCTCTGCCCAATTTGGCCTTAGGAACTCAGTGGCATGCCTTGTGGTAAGGGCGATGTCATTGACAAGGGACGAGGCTAGAAATAGCGTAGTGGTTGGTCGAAAAGGCATGCGAAAGCTTATTGAGAAGGCATCATCGGCGTCGTGCACCTTGAGGTCCGTAAGGATCATTGTACCAAAAGAAATTGGCTTCATTTCCGAGAGTAACGAGCTTGACATATTCCTCGAAGATTTAGGGAACGGTATTAAGTGGACTTTGAAGGCACCAAAGACTAGAATACAAACTGTGCAATGCACGTTCGTTAAGTCCTCAGAAGAAGACTTCGCTGAGGATCTTCCGGTCCTTTGAAGCACTTTGAACATGGTGAATGAGCTTGGATCGTAGTCATGCTCTTGCTCTAGAACCCGTGCCGTGTAATCGATCAAGTGCTTTGGGAAGGGCTTTGGGTCAGCCAGGCGAGCTTTAGTCACTGCAGCCCGGATGGATGACGTCCACACATTGTTTTCCAGTGGGTCATGCAGCTGCAACGTTATAGCACCAGGGATGTTCGTCTCATCATCCATGTAATTGATCTCTATACTGAAGTATGGTTTGCCGTCATCCAACCTCCATACAGCGATGATATCGTGTAGTGGTATAGCGTGGTGACTCTCTCCAGATGAAGTTGTATGAAGCTCGTGAAGGGAGCCGCTTGAGCTCATTCTCGAGTGCCTCATGCCAGTTGCTTTGCCAATGGATGGGGGAACGTTTGGAAAGATGTCAGATGCGCCACCCTGGCTCTTAAACCGTACCAGATGTGTATCTGTGAGGACAAAGTACTGGCTTTTCTTCCTAAGTATCCCTCCTGTTGTTTGTATTTCGCCGTGATGTAAGACCGTAGTTCCATAATTGGGCGGGGTATTCGAAATGGTGGAATGCACCGAGTCTGATTTCGAAGTTGTACGTGCAAGACCGTTCTCGTCCTCATAAGTAGAATGTAATGAGTTACGAATGGAGCCGAAGATGCTTGAAGGTCGGCCTGACTTCTGCAAGCTTTTAGGTCTCGATTTATGCAGGAGGCGGTTGAGACTGCTCTGAGAGTCGGTCCTCTTAAGAGGAGTCAAAGGACTCGAGGGTGGCATATCTAAGCTGGTGGGAGAGCTGGAAGGACTGGAGGATAAGAACGTGGCCGGGCGTTGTTTCTTAAGCAGGCCACCCGCCGGGGCACTCTCTGGGGGTTCATTAATGGGAGTCAATGCAGAAACATCAGGTCGGAAGATTGTCAAGGACTTTCTTCTGCGCCTATCCGACATTGTGCCCAATGTGTACTCGATTCAGACGCGCTCATTGTTTGCCGAGTACACGAACAACGATCTGCAGAGGCGAAAAGTAGGCACACAAGACACTTCTGTGCATGCAGAGAGGAAGTATGGTCTTGTGTTGGATGGAATAACCTAGTCATGGAGGTAATGGCACAAGATCTGCGCGGGGGAACCTCCGTAACTAATTGTAAAAAGTATGCAGAATGACGCGAAATATAAGTGTTTTGAGGTGAAGACATCTTCGAGTTGCGTGGATAGCGCCTCGGTCATATCGGACGAAGGCTGCGGGCCAAACGGGTACTTATCCGAACCAAGTTTCTGTCCCTAACGTCCCCTAATGCCCCCTAAAGGCGGCCTTGGGCTTGGTGATCCAGGGAATCTCCAGGTTGTTCTTTATCGATGCCTGTCCCTATGCAAGTCATTTCTCTTCAAAGATAATGCACCCCCTCAAGGTCCGTAAACTAGCGTTGATACGACGCTGTAGGACCAGTCATTGGTCTCCCTTGTTCTAAAAAATTAGAGAATACGACGATGATTGTATGCATAACATCATGTGCTCAAGATTTGGCACAAGTCTTATCCAGCCAATAGCTGTTAGACCTCTGCAGGCCCGGGTATCTACACGTAAAGAAATCAAGGGGCTACCAGTCAATCCCATGAACTGATGTTGTTTATGATACAACTTCCTGCTCCCCCTCTTGCAGATACCTTTCCTACTACGTAAACCGTTTCTCCGGCACTCTTCAGCTCGTCTATAGTCTCTTGAGCATGCTCTTGGCTAATGACGAGTACCATACCCAAGCCTGTATTCCATACTCTGCCAAACTCCAGATTTTCTATCGAGCCTTGATCCTTCAACCAGCGTAATACCTTCGGCACTGGCCACTTTGCTGCGTCAAGTTCAGCGGCAAGATGTTTCGGTAGCATTCGTGGCACATTCTCTATCAAGCCTCCCCCTGTGATATGGGCCATACCCTTGACCAGATCTCTCCTAATTACCCTTAATAAGGGTTCGACGTAGATCCGAGTAGGTGCTAGCAGACTCTGGCCCAAACTTTCATCGTCTGCACTCCACGGTGCCCGATCATGATACGATAATCCTGCTCGTTCCACTATTTTCCGAATCAAGCTAAAGCCATTAGAATGACAGCCATCGCTTGCCAGGCCCAGCAAGACATCCCCAATCACCATAGATTCTTTGTCAGGTAGAATTCTTCTACCTCTGGCAATTGCTCCAGTTGTTGCTCCTACAATGTCGTATTCTGTCGCGTTGGTGAAAAGCCCGGGCATCTCAGCCGTTTCACCACCTATCAGAGCACAATTCGCCTCTCTGCAGCCTATGCAAATCCCCCTTATGACCTGTTCTGCAACATCAACATCCAGTGTGCTACAGGTGTAGGTGTCCGTAAAAAAAAGGGGCTCTGCTCCTTGTACCACCAGATCGTTGACATTCATAGCACATAGATCAATTCCAATAGTGTCATGTTTGCCTATGGCTTGAGCAATCTTCAGCTTTGTACCTACGCCGTCAGTTCCAGAAACAAGCAGGGGTGCGTTTTTATAGCCAGCCTCGTACAGATCGAAGACGCCGCCGAATCCGCCAATTTCGGCCGAAGCACCAGGACGAGCCGTCGACGACACAAGTGATGCAATCCGCCTAACAAGGCTATTCCCTGCGGAAATCGAGACACCGACTGACTCATAAGTAAGGCTAGTGCCATTACTTCTGATAATGGTATTGGAGTCAGCTTCCAGGCTGCGTTTACCGATGTCTCGGCGGAAATGCATGTTCGGGAAACTGATGGACGAAATGCCTTCATAAGCCTGAGATATGGCGGCTTCAAGTGTTTTGCCAGTCGATGTTGCAGCAATAACCCTGCCTCCGGAGGTAGTCAGGTTTTGCGGAGAGCAAGTATCTCGTGGTCCGTAGGAACCATCGCTATGCGTATGCGACGGTAATAAAGGAAGCTGTGAGCCTACTTGGTTTTTCCGAGGAACGGGTGCCTTTGTTCCAGCGTGGAAAATGTGGGTATCAGCTGGAGGGGGGCCGAAGGTTATGGTATCTCCGCGATCATAATGGCCAGGATAACCACCAGCAGCGGCAACAACGGTGGCAGAATACAAAGGATAATGCCCGAAACTGACGGAGTCCAAGCAACCGTCAGTACATGCAACCATTACGTCAGCAAGATCACCGTCCATCAATGGCAGGAGTGTCTGTGTTTCGGGATCACCAAAACGGACATTATACTCCAGAGTCTTGGGTCCAGATTTGGTTATCATCAAGCCAGTGAATAGCAAACCTACGAAAGGGAACCTCTCTTTCCTCATTCCGTCAATTGTTGGCTGTAGGATTTTTTGATGTACCTCCTCGATCAATTGGGGAGTAGCAATTTTGGTTGGTGCATAGGCTCCCATGCCACCTGTGTTCGGTCCTTTATCCCCATCGTATATCTGTTTGTGGTCCTGTGCTGGTGGTAACGACTTGATGGTGTGTCCGTCTGAAAATGTCAAAAAGCTCAATTCTTCTCCTTCGAGATACTCTTCAATGACAACCTCATCACCAGAAGAGCCAAATTCTTTTGTTAACATGATAGCCTTTAGGCCTTCATAAGCCTCCGTCTTCGAGGACGGTAGAATCACGCCCTTGCCAGCTGCCAAGCCAGAAGCCTTCACAACCACATTGTAGGAAACAATGTCCAAGTATTGTTTTGCCTCGGCATAGTCTGTAAAGTTTTGATACCTCGCCGTTGGTATGTTGTGCCTCGCCATGAAATCCTTAGAAAAGGTCTTGGAGCCCTCCATTTGCGCCGCGGTTTTCGAAGGTCCAAAACATCTTATACCAGCTGAGGTATCATTAGCATGAGGAAGTTGCTAGGTTTAGTTTGACTACCGGAGCGGAAGAAGCTTCCAATGCCTGCCACCAACGGTCCTTCTGGTCCAGGGACTACTAGATTGACGTCGTGCTCTCTTGCGAAAGCAAGGAGAGCCGGGAAATCCTCTGGTGAAATATCACTGATATTTGTGACCTTTTCAACTGAGGCAGTTCCCCCATTGCCAGGCACTGTGTATATCGCATCGACTAAGGGTGATTGCCCTAGCTTCCAGGCCAAAGCATGCTCTCTACCTCCACTGCCAATGAGCAATATTCGGAGCTGTTCTCTCTCCATTGGGACGAGATTTGGAGGTCACAGACCTCAAATCTTGGGAGGTAGTCCTAGGTCTGGTTTGTAAATGGCATTGCAAAGGCGGGCAAAAGCCAGAAGAAGGAGAAAAAAATGTTAAATTTCTCCCCTCGGTGGGGCTAATATTTATGTCCGCTTTATCTCCGAGGTCTTGGCGTCTCGCCAAGGCTAGAGGACTTCCATCGCAACACATGCATCATGACATTTTAATGTGATTATCCCTTATAACACACACACACATGAGCCTCCGTATCCTAGGACAGCAATGAAGATCCAGATATGCTCTTCAGAGTCAACAGAACCCCTTCTACAGCCCTCAAACACACTGTGCATCTCGTGAGAAAGAAGCTCTCCACCAGTCATGTGACAGCAGCAACCCAGCTGCCTCGCCGCCTGACAGTCAACGAGAACGATATCGAGGAGGCCTTTCTGAAAGGCAGTGGTCCTGGTGGGCAGAAGATCGTGCGTTAAGTTTCCAAATTGGTATCCTATGGTGATCTTGTCGACTAAAAGGTTTCTGTGATGCTAGAACAAAACGTCCTCAGCTGTTCAGCTTAAGCATATCCCCACTGGCATCGTCGTAAAGTCGCAAGCCACCAGATCGCGGTCACAGAATCGCAAAATCGCTCGACAAAGCCTTGCAGAAAAAATCGAGGAACTAGAGAAGGGTCCTGAAAGCCGGACCGCGTTGAAAGCAGAGATCAAAAGGAAACAGAAAGCGAGCAAGAGCAAAAAGGCGAGGAGAAAGTACAGGGCTTTGCAAGATGATAAAGAGGTCGAGTTAGACGAAGAGGAGGGATCTGACCTGGAGAATCAGGTGGAGGATGAAGCAAGAGAGGAGCGTGTGTAGGCCACCGTTGTGAAGCTGGAGAGTCAAGGACACTCTCTAAATCCGACTGTTTAGACGCCTGCCATTGATACGAAGTGCATAAATCTCACTTCTAAAACTCGAGGAGTTCATGCTCAGCGATTAGCGGCAGCCGTCCAAATACCTTTGCTAATATCTAAAGATTGAATCATGCGCTCAGGCGGGTGGGCATCAATATTACCGGCTGCAATAGGGCGCTCTTGCTCTCAGACACTCGTGCCTAGTCACGATATCGTGGATCTCGCCAACCCTTACGCCCTCGATATTACAGCGCTTGGCTTATGAAGAGGCATGCCAGGGGCAGTGGAGAGGTGGCACGGACGCGGTGCCTGTTACTAAGAAAAGGATTAAACTTGGAATACCTGAGACTATTGATGGCAAACATCCGCGCTTGAGCAGGGTCGGGAGACAGTCTGGCAGTTATGCGGAAGCGACGCCGGAGGCTGAAGGGTTGATCAATCAGAAGCAAATGAGCTGAATCGACCTCGTGCAAGAAGCTCGAGGGTCATGTCGCCCCCATTACTTTCAGGCATTGATATACGAGTTTTAGAACCTGAGTGAGCGTTACTGCTTTGTTGCTATTCTGTTCGAAGGCTGTATGCACTTTGTTTCCTTCGAGGGGCCACGCTAGCCCTGGAGACGTGGGGCTGTTGCTCGGGGCATTCACCAGTTTCAAGTGGCAAGCCCCAGCACAAGGTGCGCATTCCAAATCATAGTAAAAGCAAAGGTCGTGTGACCGTGAGGAGAGGCCTGATTTCACTATTTCGAAACAACTTAAAGCAGCTGAGGTAACGTACGGCAGGGGATGCAAAATGACCTGGGCACGCCGTCGCCTAACAATCAGTCATGTCATGTGCTGCCTGTCAAAGAATGGGTGGAAGCTATATAGCAACTGCCGCAGAAGTTTCGTGCACATACAGAGACCACCACCACACAACCGAAGAAGTTCATGCGGCGCAAATAAATACCTAATACGTGTTCGAATGTGACGTTTTTCTCTCAGGATAGCCAGAAGGACCTTTGTCACTCCCAAAACAGCCTAGATATACTGAATACAATATAGGAAATAGCAACAGTCGATTTTCTCTCTCTCCTATTCTTCATGCTTCTTGTAGCATGGTCAATAGACCAGCTGTTACCGTTGCCAATAACATAAGGTTAATATTCGACAATGACTCTCAATATGTCAGTGTACTGTATTGCTTGTGTAATTTTTGGGGGGTAAGTTGGAGCAACTGGTTATGAGGCATAAAACCTGGCGTTTATCCGGGATTTCAAACATGAGTCTCACTCCACGACAGCGAGAGTTCCCTCTCAATACCGGTTCTAATTGTTGCTAGAAGCTGGCTCAAATTTAGGTAACAACATGTGCAGTCCAGCATAATAGATGAAAAGTCATTTCACAATAGATGAACAGTCATTTCACAATAGATGAACCGTCACTTCACAATAGATGAACAGTCACTTCATCTATGCACTACTCAGTCAATCTAATCGAAACAGACCCAACCAATGTCATCGTGGAACATGAAATATGCTCCTTTATTAGTCCCTCCAGACGCTCCTTATACGGCTTTGAGCTAGTCATAAGGTAAGGCTGAGCTCAAGAACTGGAGACTTCCACATCACATCGCCAGCACAGCGGACTCAAGAATACAGATTTGCCCAGCACCTTTCAAGATACGATTAGGATCACCAGGCCTTTAGGATTAAGCATTTTTCTTTCAATTTTGTGTCTATATGTTGGGCCTCTTGGCGCCATGAAGCCTCGCATGTGGACAGCATCTATGCTGGTTTCTATTGCAGCGTCGCCACAACGGACGCTACCAACAGCGACTGGACAAGTTGCTACGAGCGAGGCCTCTCTTTGGTGTCAGAGATATATGGCAAACAATCTCAACAGTGTTGGCGATTTCTACGGTTTTCAAGTCCTAGCTGGGTTGTGTGTAAACACTACGACGCACGAGCTCTCTTAAATTCGAGCGCGGATGCTCTTCAGCTGTTCGGGAAACTCCGGTGTTGTCTGGGCTATAACGAGTCCTCGAAGATCATAGTACTAAAGCCTAGAGAAGCACTGAAGCTCTCAGTGCCGATTATCCAGCATGCCACGGAATCCGGCAACAAGAATCCCGTTTGTCATTAGTATGATCACATTCTTCAGCGCGGCGAGTGTGCACTCCGAGGCATTGGATGGGACCAGGTGAACAAGATGTGTGCCAAAGGTATGGCCAGCGGATCAAGTTGAATTCTTGGCTTATGCAGATCTGGGAGCATTCGCTGCCGTAATGGAGGATGAGTCAAGGCAGAGGACCGGCGTCCCTGCCATGTTGTCATAGACCGAAGCTGAAAGGTACCGTAGGCGAATGATTCTCTGGGTTTTGCCGGTAGTTGAGGTTGAAGTACGGTGATTTCTCCTGTACTTTGGGCAAGAGAGATGCTGTTCTAAAAAAAGAATCACCGTTTGAGCCTGGCGTGATTTTCTTTCCTTTTAATCCAGAACCGGTGGCGTCTACTGCGAAATCTGAGAAAGTGATATGGCAGACTTCCGATGGCTATGTGTACCATAATTGGTAGGAGTGAACGGATGGATGGTTGGCAATACGATTGATGGTTGTTCTCAATTTGCTTGAAATGGGAATGTAGTGATTTCCAGAATTATTGACAGCAAGCACTTGACCTCTTGTGATAAATTAAGTTGAAATTGCATCATTTCACAATAGACGACCCAGATAGCTTGCGGTATGCAGGGTACTGCAGGCATATCTCCAGGTTGCATCGGCGCCAGTATCTTGAGCGCCTGAGCGGACGTTATGTTTCGTTCTTGCTGAAAACATTCCGATGCTGCTTGGGGTAGCGCTGGGATCCCGATACGCGAAGTCGGGATCACCTGCTTGTCTATTAGCTGTTTGATATGATGTACACGTCCTTTCAAGACGTTGTCCCCAAGAGTATATAAGACATCTAAAGCAGAAGCGTATCAGAACTCAGGGTTGCCCGCCTTTTATGTGGATGAGTACGTGTGGCATCGCTGTCCTTGACTTATAAAGTCAGATACACGAATCTCACCATAAATTAGTCATCATAGAAATATGAGTACTGTACATGGTATACCGTCATATGTTCCCCTTTATGTCAAAGTGATCTGCTGCGCCTTCGCTCCCCCATTATCAAACATCATCAAGAAACTCGTCCCATCTATATCATAGAGGCCCGCCCAGACGCTAGAAACCGGACCAACCATTATTTTATTCCCCCATGTGCTGCCTCCATTTCCACTAGTAATCAGCTTGCCAGCTGTAGACCCAGGATAACTGTTCGAGGCACTCGCGCCCAAATCTTCGTTGGTCTGGAAACTAACAGCTAACGTACCCCCAACATTGACAATTTGCGGGGCGCCAGCGCTGGTGTTCGGAGCGATAGGCGTGTAAATGGTCTTTTGGCCACCCCATGTCTGGCCGTTGTCAGGAGAGGTAATGGCGTTAATAGTAAAGTAGCCGTTTGTTTCGCTCTCGAAGACGGCCATAAGGGCCGTTCCGCTGATGGTTGCGACGCCTGTCATGCCGTCACGAGAGGTGATTCCTGCCCCAGATATGGTTTGAGCGGCTGACCAGGTCTGGCCGTTGTTGGTGGAGAACCTTTCCAGTGTATCCTGGTCGGCGGCGGAGTTCTCGCGGGAGTAGTAGAGCTGTAGGGTGCTGCGTGAGGTGTCATATCGAAGGAAGGGTTCCCAATTGCCGTTGACGGGGCCTGGGTCTGATGCTGGCTGGCTGAGATAGGACCATGTTTGGCCCATATCGTCGGAGTAGCAGATTGTAATGCGGAAGAAGGTGTAGGCGCCGGTACTGGGATCTTTCGAGTGGTTCCTGAATGCACAGAGAACTCGGCCCGAGGGAAGTTGTAGGACGTATGGGTTGTCGATATCGTTGGCATTTGAGGGGCCTTGAGTCACGACACCCCAGGATTGCCATGATTGACCTCGGTCCAAGCTTCGGACGGTTGTGATGATGTTGTTACCGCCGCTGAAGGCGGTGTAGACTCCGAGAATGCTGCCATCGGAGAGCTTGTTGGCACGAGGGTAGGTGCCGGCGCCGAAGACTACGGCGCTGCCGGACAGCTTTGGTACAGTAGCACCACGTTTGTTTAGAAATGGTTCGACTGGAACTGCCAAACATACTGAGCAGAGCAGCACGAGGAGCCCAAGAAGGAACACGGAGAATCGAGACATTTTCCTAGTATTATTCAAATCTTTTGGAGAGACAGTGTAATGTAGGTAACAACGCGTGAGCAAAGAGTGTTTTTGTTCAACGCAACCCGGCCCCTAAGGAATGAATGTTGTGTAGAGAGCGTGGTGAGAGACAATTTACTCTCAAAGCAACTATATCAGGGTCAGCCTTAGAACAAGTAGTTTGTAGGATTTTGGTTGATTCTAGACCTACCTCGAACGCTAGACAGAAGAAATATGCAGCCATCTAGAAGGTACAGATAGGAGATCTCAACAATCAAGGCCTTAGAGAAGTGTACTTACTTTATTATGCCTGCTCCTGCATTGTAGGAAATGGCCGGGAACGATCCCTTAATATCAGACATGTTTCGTACGCACGGGAATTTTGGTCCAACGAGCAGAAAGAAGCTTCCTGTCTTGACAGGCAGCAGTAACACCATGGGACTCAATGCAATAGGAAAGCATGGTTAGGGTTCGTGGTTGAAATTAAGGTAGTGACGGCACCAAGTTCCACGGGATGATAATCCATCTATTGCCTCGTTTACGTGCAGAGGCGACAAGATCCTTCTGGAGCATGCAAGATCGTGTCCAAGTGGGGGAAAGCATGGACTGATTTTAATATTGGGGCCTTCTAGCAGACGCACTTGCAAAGAAGCGCACTCGCGCCCCAATTGTTTGCCGCTGGGGCAGGGATTACCAAACAACTACAGATCGAGAATGTCTTTGAACGGGAACTACCTGGTGTATCATGCCTCTTCTCCCACGTTTTTCAAACCTACACCGAAGAAAAGGGTATAGATCTATTTCAACTGCCTAGTTGGAGGCCAACGCTCTTTGTCCTTATGCAAGACGTAGCCGCCGAAATCTTCTACAATCCTAGTCTCTATTTACCCTCTTCGGCATTCAACAATTAACTAACATGCGTTACTGCATGTATGCTGCCAGAACAGGAGCAGCTTCTGGAGACAGTCGTTCGCCAGCAAAGGCCGAAATCTGGCCCTTTTGCCGGGCATCCGCGGCTTTCAAGTATTCGCTCACCCACTTCTTTACGTCCATGATCTCAGGCCATGGATCTTTGGCCGGCCGCTTAATAGTGGTAAGCTGGGTGAAGCCGACACCAAAACTCATATCATCAGGATCTTGTTCCACTATGACATCGTCCACCGCGGGAGGAATTGGCGGATTCTCTAGAAGTTTGAGCAGGGCTTCGCAGGTGTATGCCCAGCCCTTCTTGTACTTCTGTGCGAACGCAACCGAGTCAGTCAGGGTCTTCGTCAGCGAGATCACGGCGGTTTTTCGATCCAATGCTCGAAGAAGCTTTTGAGTATCTGGAAGAATTATGTTGAGGTAGAGAGGCACAAAGACACTATTGGACCGGATCAGCGTCATGAACGAGTCCACAATATGAATAGGAATGGGAAGTCGGCATACCCTGTCTGAACCTGCTCCGAAACATTGATGAAGAAGTCTGCACCAAGTCCTTTGTTATCTCTGGCAGCAATAAAATGGTAGAAGCGTACGAATCTGAGCGCAAAGGTTTCTGTTCTTGAATTTTGTAGTCTAGTAAGAAGTACAGCCAATATAGGTGCATAGTAACTCTGAAGCGAAGATCTGCGCCAAAAGTCAGTCGAAGTCGTTCAGGCAATGGCCATACGGAAACGTCTTACGGAGGAAAGTTGCCAATGATACATTCTAAAAGCTCAAAGCCATATATCTCGTTTGCCCTTGTAGACACCAAGTTTTGAAAGATTCCCAGGATAGACTCAATTTGGTTATTTTGGACGATCTCGGATGGAGCACGGGGAATGAGAGCAGATAGAAGACGGACAAGGGCCGGTACGTTGCCTTTAGATGTCCATAAGCTAGGGTTAAGTATGGGAGGGATCAGCATTGTGAATTCTTGGGCAACTGGCCCGGACGTGTTCGCTTCCAGCAGTGCAGCGAAAAGTTGAAACACATATGGAATGAACTCTGCCTGCTATTAGAATCCTCGGTCGGAGCATGATAGGAATAATAATGGTCATAGGACTCATGCCACAATTACTCACCTTGTATGTCCTGCTCCAGTATCGGCGCCATGGATCTAAAAAGCTCGGAATCGAGCTTTTCGGGTTGCGAGGGAGCGGCGAACCTATTCCTCAACTTAGTTACATAGTACCTTAGCATAGGCGCCGCGTGACCTACCGAATGAAGGCCCCCATAGCCTCGAAAAGATAATAACAAAACCTTGGATTGCTCGGATTTCGACTGCTTATATCCAGAATTTTCTGGAACCTAACGAGGACTGAGTCCACCATAGGCACAACGCCCTCCCTTATGACGATAAGAACTCGCATGACACAGCGCATTAAGAATTCATTCTCCTGTAATTTTGCAGGCTCGGGGTCAGTGGTTATCAGGTTGAAGAGGTGCTCTAGTAATTGAGGGGCAAGTCTTTCGACGTCCGTCCGGCTAATGACTGGTTGTTTCGTGCCAGTAGAGATGGCCATGGCTCGCTCCAAAGCAATTGCGGCATAGGTATAAACAACGTAGTTGGAGGAGTCCAAATGTTTTGCCACTAGTGGGAGTGCGTCATGCCATTGCGTCGCGGTCATCTGGCTCCTGAATATGTACAAATATTTGATCGCATCAACTTGGAGGACCGGCTCCACGCCAGATTCCGACACCAAATCGCTCGCAATATGTCTTTGAAAAAAGTCAATGACATTTGCAAACTCGTTGGTGCTTGTGACGCCTTGGCTTGTTGTAACAGTGCCTTTAGCAGCTATTGAGGAATATAGATACACTGCAGTGTCCTTCGATTTCCAATTGTTCGAGCGATCTTTCTCATACTCAGACAGGTAATGCTGCACGTAACGCAGCACAACCGCGGAAACTAAGCTCTCGAATTTCGCCATCAGCTGCCGAGAGAAATCGGTGGCCGCTCTCCGCCGGGTATCACTGTCCGAGCCTTCGAGATCCCTCCGGATGAACTCAATTGGCTCATCTTCAAACATTTCCATGTCAGAATCTCGCAAAGTCAGGTTTGGTAGGATCACCCGCTCCACAACCTGGCTTAAGGTAGACTCGTCGCTAAATGCTTGTGCATGGTCGGCGATACCGGTGACGGCAGTCAGAAATTGCAGTGCTTTGCTGACCAAGATGTCAAATTTGGTCTCGGGTCCCACGGTGGTGAGGAGGTTCCATGAGCTTCCAATGAATTGCCCGACATGCCCACCAAAAGCGTCTTCATACTTTTTGACCCATAATTCAAGGACTTCGAATATGCCAGACTTGACATGCTCAAGTGGGCCAGCTTCGCTGTCATCGTCGGTCTGCAACATCTCGTTCTCGTACGTCAAGTATTTGTGAAGCAGTGCAGTCACCGCGGGGAGGTTGTCTTCGAAGACTGGTGGAAGATCTTGGACAGATAGATCGTAAAAAAGCTTGACAATCAAATTTAATGTCGCAAACAACTGTAAAAGTAAGGGTTTGTCCTTTTGATGTTGATCTATTAAACGATCGGTGCTCTATTGATCTAAGAATTAGTATTTTCTGAACATACGCGGATCTGGTCAGGACAAAGCCTACCTGAATCAAAGATAGGAACGGCGTGCCAAATTTGTTAAGTACATGGTTTATTTCCGTGAATAAAGCGTCTGATCGGTACAATGGCCGCCATCGCTTGAAGATGGAATGGGCGACTTGCAGCACTCCGTTGTTGATGGTGGGATTGTCCGCTGTAAGACGAGACACCAAGT
This sequence comes from Cladonia metacorallifera KoLRI002260, assembly GCA_000482085.2. NCBI lineage: Eukaryota > Fungi > Ascomycota > Lecanoromycetes > Lecanorales > Cladoniaceae > Cladonia > Cladonia metacorallifera. Next base: position 1,306,958 of record KI911116.1, on the reverse strand, counting down.
CCTAAAAACCTGTCAGCTCTTTGAACGCCATTAGCTTCTAAGCCTTTTCCGCGTACATCAACAAGTGTATCCCATCTTTCCCAAAAGTCACTGTCCGCTATCACACCAATTGCGTCACCAAGTTGGTACTGAATCGTTGGTGGCACAGAGACCATGAGTCCAATGAGCTCTTGTTTGATCGCGACGACTTCATTTTGTGGGAGTCTATGGTTTCCGTCTTCGTCCTAATTCCTGTCAGCAGAATATCACTATCAAGGTACAAACTGGGTTGAGATACCCACCGTCCATTTTCGCTTGATATAATTCTTGAAATATAAGGCACTAGCTAGTCGAGCAGTGCTGCTGAAAGAATCTGTAGCAACGATTTGAAGCAGCGATAACGAGAAGTTGGGCTTCTTCTCTTCAGCTGAGATAGCAAGCTCTGCTGTTCACGTACGTTAGTGTACTTGTCATGACATGTGCCTAAAGGTGGTAAGCAGACATTGCTTATTCTGGCTGGGGTCCAAGCTCGTTTCCAAGACTTGCGCAAGCCCTTGTAGGTTCACAGCCATTTTCTGTGAGCTCTGAATATCAGTGGTGATTTTAGAGAGCTTGTTTATTTTAGCAAATAAACTTTCAGAAAGTAAAATTTCGTTTTGAGCTCCTAGAGCCTACCGTAGAACCAATGCTGTGAGCCGCAGTGACAGTGGGCGCCGGGACGACCCGGTAGCGTACTTGGCGCATTTGTACGTCTCCCGAACTCGAATTTAGACATGCAAAGTTATAGAAATATATCATGGAAGCGACGAGCAAGTCACACAACGCAGGTGAGATATTATGTTATCAAGATAACAGAAGTGAGCTTCATCATGCGTTGGACAAGCTGTTGCGGCTGTCGAAGTGCAAGTAATCTTTGGATGCTAACTCATACAACAGTATGATTGTGAGAATTTTTTGGGACTTGGTGGAGACTTCTTGCCTGGAAAAGAGCACTCACAGTAGGTAAACATCTGCTATTCTTCGATTCTTCGATGGCCCATAGAGATCATGAGGACGAAGTTTCCGTATCCTTATCCGTTTTATTGCCACCACGACCCCATGTCCCGCAACTGCTGTAACCCCACATTGTCACTTCCTCAATCTCATCTTTGCTTCCCCAAGATCCCGTGTAGTCTCTGTAGCTTTTCAGGGCATGTTGAACACTTGCTAAAATCTGGTTAAGCTGTTCTTCGCCCGGGGCTGCGGTTCCATTGCGCGCCGGTTTTCAATGCGGCCAGGGCACGCAAACGCAGCCGAAGATGATGATTCGGCTTCCTCCTTGGGCAACAGGGCTTTCAAATCGGGTAGAGGACAGGGTAGCCCAACCACCTCCCAACGATCACAAACTGGAGCGGGAAGACGGGGCGGGTTTCCTGATACCAAGGAAATATTCGTAACCAGGTATTTACGTGATCTCGACCCAGACCATCCTTTAGATCACAGGATTTCGGCCGCCCATGAAATATCCAAAGAAATCGGGCTTTACTCACCCGATGAAGTCTGGTCAATATGGACTGTAGCCGGAGACCTAGTTTCAGCAGATGCTCCACTAAAGGCTCGCAAAGCCGGATTTGCCCTTCTCAAGGCTTTTGCATCTCACCCAAAACTTTCAATCGAACGAGACAGACTGTATGCGCTGATAACAATCCCTATGATACCCTCCGAAGCGAGTCTCCAGATCTCAGCGCTCACCGACCTTACCAGGCATGGAAGAGATCTTTCACCTTTCGAAGCTGACATTATCGTTTTCCTTAACTCCTCGCTTGAAAAGCTGTCCCTAGCTGCCACGAACGCCCGTGAGCGCCAACATGAGGAGGACAAAGCCAAACATCAGCCTAGTAGAGAAACATCGAGCGCCGATAACAGCAGAAGCATTCCCGCTCGTTCGAAAGACTTGCTCGGTGAGGTGCGAAGTTTGAGAGATACTTTCTACCTGGTGGGCGACATCATCACCCATAATCCTAAGGCATTCCACGATGCACAGCTAGAGATCCTATTGGAACGCGTCACCTCGATCGCCAAGAGAACGACCTCCAAGAAGGATTTACACGGTGTGATCAAAGTCTTACGAGCCATTACAACGCAGACACGGATACCGGAATCAGCTTTGTTGCCCTGCATCCATGTGCTTTGTACTATCTACGGCATACCGAACATCAGCTTTGAGGAAGAGCTCTGGGATGCTCTCCGAAATTTGCTACAAGCTCCGGATCAGCAGATATCGATCGAAATTCTTCTGCAGATATTGGCGAGTCCTTCCACTGACTCCGAGACACGTCAGCTAACTCCAATGATCCGTGGAGCTTTGTTTACAGTCGGACGCATTGCTGAAGATGAAGGCCTTGTTCACTTGCTCATAAGCAAGCTGGAGCAACTTGTAGCTGGGCTTTGTAGCGTGCATATGACACAGGCTCACCTGGAGCTTGATCTCCTACTGACCGTCAATAAACTGCTGTTCATCGATGATATTGTGCGCTCACTTGCCCCCTGGGAGAGCTGGGGTAATCTGATCGATAATCTGGACGCTATCGAATCAGCTCGGCTGGCGCGCAGTACAAACAGTCACCAAGATCAAGATGGACAGGTTGCCGATAGGTCCTCTCCATTCCGTAGAATTGTTCTTAGCAGAGAAGGAGGGAATAGAAGGCTCAGTGATAACTCATTGGCTGGGCTGAGGCGGATGGCCGAGCGCATTGTATTCTGTACACCCTCCTACTGGACCTCTTTCGGTCAAAAAGATATGATTTTAGTCACGCGGATTCTGGTCAACATCGCTTTTTATGTGCCGTTGGTTTGGGAGGACGCTGCACAACTAATGTGGGATCAGGGACTACTGAATTTCGACGAAGATTTGACCCACCATCTTCTCATGTTGTTCGATGAAGTTCTGGTCGACCCCACCAAACCTGAGGGTCCACGTTGTTGTGTGCTCAAATTATGCTCTTTGCTTTTCAAAAAGCTTAGACTTGACATTAAGGGCAAGGCTCTTTTCGAGCATTACATTGGTGATGTCTTCCAGGTATTAGCTCGAGAGGAAGACCTACCAACCTCGATCGTCGATTGTATTGCCGAACTTGCTGCCGTGTGTGGGCCAGATATTGGGAATGACCTTTTTCTTGGCTTCCTTGCCGTAGTCGAACGGGGATCAGAGCTCCAGCCCACCGATCTTGTGACCTCCGGTCAGATATCTGAGCAAGCTGTGGACTGTCTCATCAAGACATTCCTGAGATGTTTGCCAGAGTCTGCTGTGAAAACCTGCCACGTTTACAAGGTTCTCCTATTAGTGTCGGCACCAAAGAACCCGACGAATGTTCGCCTCAAAGTCATGAAGCTCTTCACGCGCTTGAGGTGTACCTCTAGAGAAGCTATTGAACTTATATCACTTCCAGACACCCAGGGTCTAGCAGCTACTCTCTGCAGAACAGAGGCCACAGCGTTTCCAATAGGCTCGGAGCAAGTACCATCGGCTAGAAGCTCAATGCATGAGCATTTCCAGCCAGTACGACAGAGTCGTTCAAGCGCTGTAGATGTCTCGAAAGCAGTAAGATCTCGTTCAGCTACCAGATCATCCAACCTACGCGAGGAGTACCTGCGCCCTACACCTCCGCTTTGGATGTATGACGGACCTATAAGAGGTCTTCCCGAGGACCCACGAAAGGGGCCAAGCCAAGTGGTTCATTCAAGCTCTCCAAGCCAAACTCACCCTGTCGTCCTTGACATCAGCCCTTGGCTAGACGTTATGATCCACGTTCTAGATCAAGGTGGTGATTGGGAGCTTTACAGCTATATCTTAGTCCACCTACCGTCTCAGCTGAGTAATCGTTCATTATGCGCGCGGCATGTCAGACAGCTTCAGACTCTACACAATCTGTTGCTTGAACAACTTGAGAAAAGCTCCTTCCAAAGGCCACCTCAATATAGTGGAATGAAAATGGGTGACGTTGCGCTTTGCTTGTATCACATCCTTACAGTGCTTATGGCCTATCACGAACACTTTGGCAGACGAGAGTTGGACAATGCGGTTCGAACGTTCCTAGCTGGGATCAACAAGTGGGATCGAGTTGGGAAATGCTGCATTCATGCATTGGCCCTATGTTGCCATGAAATACCTTCAGTCATTGACAGGTATATCTTTGCCATCATTCAGAAGATGTCTCAAAAGATTACCCAATCCGATCTGGCCGTAGACATCCTTGAATTCTTGTGTGGTCTAGCCAGGTTACCAGATGCCTGCTCTACTGCTACCACGAAGATCCCAGAAGGCCATTACAGCGCTGGCGGAGACGAGGGGACCTTCTACAAAAAGGTTTTTGGCATATGCATAAGCTATATACTGTCCACAAGGGAGCAGCGCCAGAGGTCTGCTGACGATGCCCAGTCAGGAACCAGTGTATCGCTCGCTCGACAGAGCGGGACGTCAGGAATAAGAGCACATGCTGATCTACACGGAGATCTTCCAGAATACGTTTACACTTTAGCCTACCATGTTATTATTTTTTGGTTTCTTTCGATTGATTTGGGTCAACGAGCACAGCATGTCGGTTGGTTGGCGAAGGAGCTCGCTTGGAAAGATAACTTTGGGAAAGAGACGTTAGAGGAGCAAAGCCAGGTGATACTTGATATGATGCATCGAACAGCTTACTCAAACCTTGGAGAGACTGAGCCGGCTCAGCCCTTTGTCAATCCGAATGAGAAACCTATTACGAAAACGTGGCTGATGGGCATGAGCATAGTAACCTTTGAGATTCTACCCAGTCAGAACCTTGGCCAATACACGAAACGGCAAGCTTCAGGGACTACTCATGCCCTCTATCACCACAACACAGCCAAGTTGCCGGAACACCACGTTCGGGATCAGAATAATGCAGCTGGACTTTTCGCTACAGAACAAGTCGATGTCTATCCGAACCACATGTTTCTCCAGCTAAGTTCTACTATTGCACCAGTACCTATTCCATTGCAACCTGTCGTGCTTCCAGATGATGATTTCACGAAGCGAGCGCTCAGCATCTTTGATAGAACAGATACCGTAGATGGCCACAAGGTTGGTGTGATCTATGTTGGTGAGGGTCAATATAATGAGAGCCAGATACTTGCAAATACGTCCGGTTCGGAAGCTTACGACGCATTCTTGGCCGGGCTCGGCACCGCCGTCAAGCTTCAGGGTGCTAAATTCAACACTCAAGGCCTTGATAGGGTATCGAACACTGACGGCACTCATACCTTTGCCTGGAGAGATCGTGTTACAGAGATTGTGTTCCACGTCGCTACGATGATGCCGACAGACCTTGCTAACGATCCTCACTGCGACGACAAGAAGAGGCATATTGGCAATGATCGAGTAAAGATCCTTTACAACAACTCTGGCCAAGAGCTGGACTTCGAAGTCATCAAGTCTGTCTTCAATGATGTCGATATCGTTGTTTGTCCTGAGGCGCATCAACATGATGGGCGACAGAGTAAACGACGTAAAGCGCAGGATGCACAGAAGGCCACACTTACCGCCACTGATTTGTTTGGATATTATAAAGTCCAAACTTTGTGCTCGTCAAACTTCCCTCAACTCTCTCTTGCCGCCAGCCCTAAAATCGTCTCGGCCACCGCATTGGCGGCGTATGTACGTCAAATAGCGCTGAGCGCCTCTGTATGTGCTCAGGTGTGGTCAGAAGTGCAGGGTCAGGGGAAATACGTTTCAACTTGGCTCGCTAGACTACAACAGATCAACCGATTAAGAGAAAAATACGGCAATACTCAAACTTCGGCGAACGTGTCATATCCTATGCCGACAAATGCTCGAATGTATGTAGATGGTAATGAATGGACGGGGAAAGTAGCTATGGGTGGGTTGGCAGAGGAGAATCAAATGTTGATGGGTTTGGATTTTACGCGATGGACCTGAGACAGAAAGAGTACATATGGAGTTTTGGGGGGAAACGGTAAAATAGGAGTCTTCATGGAGGCAAAATGTGGTGGATCAAAGCGCGGCGCCCAAAAGTTTGTCATATTTTCCCTTTTCAATAAGTTGTACCAAATAACGAGGCTGGTTGTACCAATTAACGAGGGTGGCATTGGATGTAACGGCGTACATGAGACAGAAAGGCTGTCCGACTAGGCAGGAGTGAGGCATATGCAACGCCATAAGGTCTGAACCATATATGTGTCAAATAACCAGAATAACCTTCTATTACTCAACGTAATTATAGTGACAGAGACTTTGGGTTTTGCTGCATCTAACAACCTGCGGCTATGATTTTCCATGCGCTTGTCTTACTTCAATACGTCTTCGAATCGACCATTTTGTCGAATTAGTTTTTAATAACGATCCTCGGTCCTCCCCAAAATAGACCCCTAAGCTGATGCGCCCGGGCCAGGGTTGCCCTTAGAAACCAGCAACTGCCGCCCCGAGGATCGTTGTAAAGAGGTGATTTGTTTCTAAGCAGGCGATACGCACTAAGGCAGTAGCATTTTGCTAGCTGCTTAGCAGGTCTAGTTTCCCTTCGCAGAACACCTGTAATTAGCATCCATCGACCAACCAATGAAGCAAGCAAATTCCACATCTTAATAAGTTGCTACGAAGTGGTTTTCTCATAGGGAAGGATCTAGTGTTTGTTCATGACTTGGCAGCGCGGTTGATGCGCCTTAAAGCGCTAAACACGGTCACCCTTTCTGCACTTGTGTACAAGGCTGCAAGCTCTTAGTCCGTCCGAGTGATGACTCTGCCCAATCATCACCTCAAACATGGATCCTTTTGAGGGTATCGATGTTGAGATTATCTCGAACGGTGAGGTCCTGACTCTCTACAATGATCCAGATGATGAGCCCAGCCACAACTCAAAAGTCCGCCAGCGATACATTGAAGCAGTCACTGGTGCTACGTTTGAGGTCAAGATCCGTGTGGATCATCGTTTCAATCTCTTCTCCCTCGCCAAAAATGATGCTGTTCGGGTCTCAGTGGGTTATGACAACACTTACAAATATGGCAAGAATTTGCGCATAGATCCTCTCCTGCACAATTCCGGATCTAGAGGAGCCATTTCCTGGACCTCCACCAATGTGTACAATTTCTGTCCGGAGACACGTCAATGGAAGGGCGGAACTACGACTTTCGGCCCCCTAGTGACGAGTGAGCCTAAGTATGACCCAGTTTGTCCCCAATATTTCTAATCAGATCTGTAGGGGAAACCACAACCAACGTTCCTTCTGTGGCCGACTTGGAAGGCCTCGGAACGATCAAAGTGAGGGTACAGCGCGTCAATCTTTTCCTACGTACGGAGCCTCCTCCTGAAATCAAGAAGAAACCTTCGTCGGCGGTGACTGAGGTTCCAGAAAAGGTCCTGAAAGGAAAAGCCATTGCCAACACAATTCGGTAAGATAACCGAGGATGTGGATGATCAAACTACTGATATCCTGAGATTAGTGGGAGTAACGAGAGATTTTCAGAGGGGCCGGGACATGGTGACTATGGCCACACCCCGATACAGGGTGATGGGGGCCAGCCGCTCATCTACAATATCTTCTACAGGTCAAGACGTGAGATACAATTATGCCCTACAAGAGAAGCCAGTGCTCACATCAGCCGCAGGAACGCTTCAAATGCTAGGCTGCATTCCACAATCCCCCTCTCCGCCGTCATCACCCTTGCCCACCAATCCCACCAATGACGCGCGAGAGCAAGAGCTGCGAGCACTGAGGGTGAGTCTTCCTTCTTCCAGAACCTCAGCCACCCGCCATGCTGACAAAAAGGTGCAGGCTCGCCTCGCCAAACTCGAAGGCACGGACACAAAAGTCCACGGTGCAGATTCCAAGACCAGAATAAAGCGTGAAATCGGCGAGCTCGAAGCTTCCGACGACATCAAAATCACCGCAACCCGCTCGGCGAAGAAAATCCGGAACGCTGGACCCGTTGAGACTATTGATCTCACTGCTGACTGATGGAGTCTCACCCTATCCACAAGGCCATGGTGTGCTTGGCCTTTCTCTGTTCGAATTTGCAAGTCACCATTGCTGTTTCATGCTACGCTTATCGCACAATTCACAAGAAATATGCATATGACACATTCTTCGCAAGTGCATTGCTCGGGGTGGGGGTCTTTCCAGTTGCTTAAGGATTGTAACACATCATGGCTCTAGCATTGCTTGAAGGCGTTTAACGATACCCAAAGTTTATATAGCTAGGCGTCTAGCAAATGGTGGAGTTTATCGTAGCATCGTGGGCACGGATATGCTTTACAAAGTCTTTTTAGATACCCCCGAAGTGTGTGTTATTTAGTGCTTCAATCAAGCTTGGAGTTCATGAGTGTATTAAGCCTCATTAGAGCGGCGTGTTGAACCCGAGTTTTGTTCGCTGACTCTAGGGGCCAACGGCATTCCTTCAAGGCGTTCAACGATACCCACAATACAGCTAAGGTAGGCGTCCAGCAATGGCGGATTGTATCATAGCATCGTGGGCACGGATATGCTTTACAAAGTTCTTTAAGATACCTTTGGACTGTATGTTATGTTATTCAGTGCTTCAATCAAGGTTGGACTTCACGAGTGCATCAAGCCGAATTAGAGTGGTGTGTTGAACTTAAACTTTATGAGCTTGGGCTATCCAGCATCGGAGCTGAGGTACGTCTTTGGGGGCTTCCTGGATAGTTGCCTCATAGGCGCTTATGAGGCGTCGGAGTGTCCGTCGTGGGCTGGAAGTGGCTATAGGATGGAGTCACGGATTTTTCTTCTGACAAGTAGCAAGCGAGAGTAGTATCTAAATCATTCGAACAGCTGGCATGTTAGTTAATCCACCAGAAAGGTAATAAATACAACGCTATGCAAACAGACTCCTTAGTCTAGGACTCTATAAAATGTCCACGCAGCCTTGATAATACATATCCCATCGAAAGTTTTCTCATACATCGCAACCACCCCGTCTCATATACCAGCAAGTACATGCAAGAAAGTCGCTCGCAAAAACCTCACGTCCCATAAATCACAAAATATCATCCCCATCCCCCTTCGCCTCCTCCACCATCCCATTCCCATTCCCATTCGCCACCCCCGCCCCATTCACAACTCCTCCCTCCGCCACCCCCTCCATACTCTGATCCTGCCCCAGCCCCAGCCCCAGCCCCTGCCCCTCAGCCTCCGCCGCCGCCGCTAAAGCTTTTGCCCTCGTCGCCTCTCCCTGCTCCAACATCTCCAGCACCCACGCCTCCTCCACCGCCATCTTCCGCTTAAAAACCCTCAACCACCGTCCCCCCCACCCCCTCAACATCGCCTCCCCCCTTCCATCCAGATCCGCACTTTCATCTGCCATCGCATCCGCGCTACCCTCCGCCACGCCCACCAACGCGTCTTCAATAACAGCAAACAATTTTCCCATTTCCACCCTCTCTTTCGCGAGAGTGTCGTTGAGGATGGAGACTTGATCCGCGGGAAGGCCAGGGGCGTTGCGGGCCAGGACGATTTGTCGGACGCGGTTGGTTACTTTGTTGACGGTGCTGCTTACCATTTCGAAGACGTGGCTGGGGACTAGGCCGTCGCCTTTTCCGAGTTGGTCTCCTAGTGCCCACAGGACGACGCTTATGGGGGTTAGGATTGTGTAGTTGAGTAATTTGTCTACTACGTTGACGCCCACACCTAGTTTTTCGTGCCAGTAGTCCATTACGCTGGCGATGATCTGGCGGCGGGCGGGCTCGCTTTGGGTTCCGATTGAGAGGAGGCGATCTTTGCAGCGCTCGATTTGCGAGAGGACGTGGGAGAGCGATTTGCTGCCGAGGAAGCAGATGGTGGTTACGTATGCGTCTGTGGATGGGATTAAGGGGTCTGTAACGCCGAGAGACCGGGCAGTATCTTCGATGGCGCTGAGGGGAACTTGGACGTCTGTATCGGGTGCTTTGGCGCGGAGGAGGCGTAGAACTTCTTTGGCTTGTTCCGAATAAGGGGCGTCTATATGTGAGAACCAGGGTCAGTATGAATCGTAGAAGGTTGAAGTGAGACGCTTACTCTCCAAGTTATATTTGAAGTCTGGTGTGTCCTTCTCTTTGGCTTCGGATATAAGCGGCTGATATGGCTCTGGAAGCGTGCCTCGAATACGTGCAGCGAAGCTCAAGCGGATCTCCTTCTCCAGAGCCCCCATCATGAAAGCCTTTTTGGGATGGATCATTGGCAGCTGTACATCCTCAACCCTTGAAGCAAGTTAGCACAGGAGCTGGCTACGCCGTCCGGCAAACTCACCATTCCGTCCACTTCCAGGTGAACCCGAAATTACTCAAATGATGCGAGAACCAATCTTCAAATCGATAGACCAATTCAAGATCCATCTGATCCACATTCTTGTAGAGCCACCGTATAGCCCGCCCCAAACTTGGCGCGATTGCTGCCGGCGCAACTTTGCAAGCCTCGGTAAGAACTGAATGGTAGTATACTAGCTTGTGCTCTGGCGCTGGTAGCTGGAGAAGTTGAGAGAAAACTGCATCCACTGCTACATCTTCCGGCTTCCAGGTAGAGCGACCCTCTTCCACATTCCGCAATTTGTCGAACTGCGTTGCTCTTTTAACGAACGTATCTGCTGCGAAATAACAGTCTAGATCGATGAGGAACTTGGCAGTCGCATTGCGATTGAAGTCGAGAATGTTAATCGTATCAACCAGCGAATCGCGTAGTAGCGATGAGGCGATATCAGCAGTCGAAGGTACCGTCTCGATCTCTTGATCTGCGTAAACCGAGAAGTATATCTCGGGAAGCCGTGGACGTGGGCCAGATGGTGCAGGTGATGGAACGTTGATCGCGGGCAGGGCGTGCTTCTTATCTGCTGCTGCTGCATGGTCTACATCATCCTCTTCTTTCTTGACTATGTTCCACGGACGTGGTATGCACGCCAATTTCCATGCTTGCGTAGACTCTCCGTGAAGTTGTCTTTGCAGTAAGCCAATGACGCTTTGCGCCTCTTGAGCGTCATCATCATCATTTCCAGGGTAGGGATTGACGAGGGTTTCTAAAGCGTGAGGTGTTGACGCAATGATATCAGTCTTCTCCAACAAAGCTAAAGCTTGTTCCTCAAGACCTTTCGCTGACGACGCCATGATATATGGAATGGTAAGCAGGATGATCTTTACGAGCTCCAAGCCCAAGCTCTAAACGTGTCAAGTCAGTATCTGGCATGTCTGCTCTCAGTCTATCAGGCTTACATCTTCAGAGGATGCAGTCTGCAAGTCGACCGCTCTCGAAAAAAGCTCTTCCAGGATAGGAAATACGCCATCTCCCTCGAGCAGACCTTGCAAGCAGCCCAAGAACCTTAGGACAAGCTTGACTTCGCGCCAGGCTCCGAGCTCCAAATGCTCTTGTATGACCACTCCAGCTTTTTCTAGTATCTCCTGAGCTAGTTCGGGCTTGGAAGGGTTGACGACAAGTACTATTGCAGCGATGAAAGGGATCTTGAAGGGCTGTTCGACAACTCTATTATCAATATCAGCTGCTTTGCTCGGCCATACCCTAGTATATGATCTCCAGAGAGACTAACAATTGTACAGCGAGATTTAAGAATTGATTCCTGATATCTGCGTCGTCATAGTTGTCCACAATCAGTTTTGCGATGCTACTGATTTCTTCGTCCGTCCTCTTTAACGGCTGATGGCTTTTTAGCTTGAAGTGCTGTCGCAAAGAAAGTGTCAAATCTCACAGATTCCGCAACACCTAGCAACTGCTTTCGAACTTTGATGTGTAAAGGCTCCTCGTATCTTCTGCGCTGCTGTCGACGGTCAACCTCGTCGTCATCTGCACCCAAAGTTAGCTTACACGGGGTTGTAGGGTAACGAGATCAACAACCTCTGTGCCGCCTCTTCCGGTTGTTGTAGCCCCCGCGAGGACCGCCATTCCTTCTGTCGTAGTCTGCCATATTCGCTTCACGGGATATTTTGGTGTCAACGGCTTTCCTAAGCACCCTCGCGCAAGTGACCGTCAAAGTTGCCAGACGTCTTGGCGCGTTGCTTGACCCCTGTCACGCTAAGTGACAGCCCTACCGGGTATAGTTCCTTGAATAATATTGTGGCCTTCAAGTCGCACAATGCCTACCTTAATTGACTTTATACGTTAAATATTACGTTATCTAGCACTACAACTCTAGATCATTTATTTAGAATTCTCGGTTGTTAGTGTTATCCAAACCGTTTCCGCTCGTCGAGAACCGCCTTTTCCCTTATTTGGGGTATTTACATATTTTAGGTAACACTGCATTTGTAGAGGTTTGCGAGGCGTAAGCAGGAGCGTCAAAGGCACTCAGTCGGAAAAACAATAAAAGACGTGAAAATGATATAACATGCTCAAAGCACCCTGATTCATTGAGAAGAATTGGACCGGAGCATTTTAACGTAGAGAGAATTGGCTCTAAGTGAGAATTTTTATCTTAATAAGAGGTGAGCCTACTAGCAGAACGGAAGTAATATAAGGGCTTCTTTTAGGGTCTGTCATCTCAGAGTCTGCATTTCCCACTATCACCCAGGGGAGTCTATCTTCCTGTCCACGGATCCTCTTTCCAGCTAATCGTCCATCACATAAAGAGTTCCCGTCAAGTGTAAGAGTAAATCATCGTTCATGCCTACCATGCCTCTGCCATTGGCTTGAAACTTGGAAAAGTGAAAGATGGGAGGCGTTGCCGTTGCTGATAAAGCCATGCCATGCTTTTAGTCTCCGCAGATCTTCAATGCCTCAGGCGTCACTGATCTGGCGGGGACATACGGGAATGACTGATATCGGCCAACGCCACGCTGAGAAGTCTGAAACGATGATTCCGTGACTTCATTACGCATGATTCGTAGTAAGTACTTCACTCCAGGTGAGCCATCATCTCTTCTTGCGACATGGGAATGAAGTTATCAATATCGATACCACGCGAAAGGAGCTCTTTTCGCGCATGTGGAGGCACGAGACGAGCATTTTGCTCCGGGGAAATAGAAAGCTCTGTAAACAGGTCAGCAAGCTTCAGAGGCAACCATTCCAAGAGAGCATATAACGCCTACCATGACGTGAGAAGTCGAAGAGCTTTGGCAGTTCCTTGGTAGCGCCTTGGGCATGGCGGGAGTCAGGGAATCGGCAATCAGGCTGTCGGAGCTCGTCAAAGAAGGGATGAACCATGGCGTCAATGGCCGACAGACGCTTAGTTGGTGTGTACTCTAGGAGAGCCGATATAAGGTCAATAGCATCTTGAGTTGCTTTGCGGAAGACCTGGATAGGGGTCAGCATGAGAACCGAGAGTAATGGGAGGCACTCTCAGGCGGAAAGAATACGTTGAAGAAAGTGCCATCACTAACTTTGTGGAAGGGGTGCGGCTTGATCTGAGGAAACTTGTGCTCCATATAATTGGGATTCATTGTCCGAATCTGCTCTCGAGTTGGGGTACCGAGCACTTTAATGATTTCCACAAGTTGATCAATGCCAGACTCCCCGGGGAACAGTGGTTGTCCAAGCATAAGCTCTGCCATTACGCAACCCGTAGACCAGACGTCTGTTATAGATCGTTCGTTTAGCATGGTACACAAGAGGCATGTCAGACTGTACGTACCAATCTTAGTTGTGTAGTTGGTAGCACCAAAGATGAGCTCGGGAGCTCGATAGTAGCGCGAGCAGATATAAGAGACGTTGGGCTCGTTGGCAACCAGTATTTTAGCGCTACCAAAGTCACACAGCTTGAGAACACCAGTATTTGGGTCCAGCAAGAGGTTCTGAGGCTTTATATCTCGATGACAGATTCCTTGCGAGTGAATGTACGCGAGCGAGCGGAACAGCTGGTAGATGTAAATCTTGATCTCTAGAATGGGCATTGTGGTCTTCATTTTGTTGAAAAAGCGTGAAGCGCGATATACCGTCTCAGGCACAAACTCGAGGACTAGATTTAGGTACACTTCTTCTTTCTGAAGTAAGACGTTAGCTACTACTCTCATGACATTGAGTACGACTACTAGAACCAATTAGCAGAATAAGTATGCTTACCCGTTCTCCGTTTGAGTAATAGAACGCTTTCAGCTCCACAATGTTGGGATGACGGACAATGCGCATGATTTGTAGCTCACGATTCTACTACCATCAGCATTTCGCTGGGATAACACGGCCTGTTCACAGAATATACCTTGAAACGCTTGTCCTGCAGTACCCGCTTGATGGCTGCATCCTCACCATTTGGAGCGAGTTTGGTCTGGAACACCACCCCAAAGGACCCGTTGCCCACGATCTTGCACTGTGTATATTGCATTTCCTTGGTCTCGCCAGTCAGACCATCTTGTACTTTCTCACGTATTACCTCTGTGATAATGTTAACATTCGCTGAAGTCTGACATCGTATCTGGGGGAGGAAGCTTTACCACCCATGCGCAAGCTGGTGAAGCCTGCTGTCCTATTCTGCGATGTCATTTTGGCGAGGCAAAATGGCGGCGATCTTCGAAGGTTACCGACAATATGGTGGACTCGAGCTGTCCAGTGGGTGTTGGGGTAATAGGGGGTTTATGTATGAGTCCGTGGTGGGCGGGCTTGAGGAGGTGGAGGATTCCAGAGGAGGTTGCCTTGAGAAAGAGAAGGGCAAAGGCGAGGTGTGTTTGTCCAAGAACTCCAACACGAAGGTTGCCCTAGTGATTGCAGCTTATTCGGAACAGAATACTAAACCTCGAAGATGCGCATGCAGGCGCTGTTGTTTGTGAATTGGGATGATACTCTTGGACTTGGTGGACAGAGGTCTTGAGAGCGGTCTTGTAATGCAAACAAAGGGATTCTTCTAGCGATTACAGCGAAGAGTGACGAAGAGTGACGTGCAGGATTATGAAAATGGTGGTCCTGGCGGAGTTGTATTGATTGTAGGTGTAACAGGTAATGACGACGGTTCTCAGGTGTTATGAAGGAGTGTGGTGGAGGAGCGGAGCCACTGAGCCACTTAGAAGCTTATAGAGGTCTCCTGACTTGCAAGAGCGAATAGGCTTTCGGTGGCTGTGCTGTCCCGCTGGTCACTACAAAATTCTATAGGGAAATAGATGGTGAAGTTGAAGGTATCTGGCGTAGTGGTGGCCGGTTTGTGATGCTGGAGATCTGTGTCTTAGAGGCTGAGCCACTTGTGCGACTCCCTGGAGCCCGGAAGTTTGGTCAAGGTAATTTTCCCACAAGCGATATTCTACAGCAATAGCGCCCTGCTAAAAGAACCTGAGGGGTGGAAAGCGGGCACGAGCGGCAAGCCACGCACGATAGGATAGGGAAGGATCGAGATGTTGGGGCCCTTTAGGTCTGTTTAGGTTGAGGAGCTGCGGATGTCTGCTTTTCTTTGCGTTCTTTGGGTTTAGGAACAAAACAAACGAATGAACGAAGGGGGGCAAGTGGGCTTTGTTTTAAGGTGGCTTTCTGATTGAGCCTTCTCAGGGGAAAAGGGAAAATTTATTCTTAACTCCAGTGCCTGTCAATCTACAAGAAGAAGTGAGATGCTGATGGGCAGCCAGAAGCTTTGAGGGGAAGCTTGGAAGTCTCTCGGGAGGGCAGCGCTAATGCTTTGTTAGAGCCTTTGGAAAGGTCACATGAGGACTCAATTATGGAGCCACGTTCTCGCCTTCAAATCAAACTAGAGCAGGAACGTATTTAAAAGTCACGGGCGAGCATCATACGAACGGTGCGATTGATCAGGGGGGGATTTATTTTAGACAAGTTCCTGGCATTTTTGGGTTTTGCTGCTTATTATGACGACAGCAGTCCCCAGCTGCTGCTCTCCCACGCTGCTGTAGACTTCTGTACACAAATCAGATGAGAGGAGAGCCGCTGTGTACAATTGAACACTGCTGAAGAGGGTATTGCATGCGCCGGCAGCTACCATAGTATCACACACAGCCGAGCGAGAGACTAGCCGAGTGGGTGAGTGGGCAAGGAAGGCAGGGCAGCTGAGCTCTGCACGCGTAGGCTTTCCTTTACTACCTGAATTGGGAGGCCTGTCACTGGTGGATCTGGTGGATATCTTGATGATGAGCATTTAAGCTTACCACTCCTGGTCTAGATGGCCTCGTCCAATGAGAGTACAATCCAGCTACCTAGCAAAAGGGCCGTAGGGAAGGCACAGGTACGGTACCCTTAAGCTCGGACTGGGTCACTCGGTTGCCTTGGATGTCGTGCATTCGTGCATCATTCCCGCGCCCCTGTATGCCCGGGTGAGCAGACAGGAGCGTTTAGTACTCTTAGCGATGTAATACCGTCTTTTCACATTGCAAATGTATATAGGAAGTCGTACGTATATAGGATGTCGCAAGTAAGAGATTTTCTTCAGATGGATTGGAGGTTCCTGCACAAAGGTGAGGCACTGCTGCATGATCTCAGCGAATGGGACGGCAGTCGGAGTTTGATCCTCCGCTCGCCTCCGCAAAGTGGATTTGCAGTGTTCATTTTGGATGCTGAAGCAGCGACGAATGATGAGTGGGCCATCGCTTGGCAGGGCCCCAGTTTTCCCTTTGAGACGTGTGGGAAGGCGAAACGCCTCTGAAAGCAGGGTGGAGGGCAAATTTATTATTCTGCACATGACAATGAAGACCGTGGACACATTTGGCCCACTCTACCAATCACAGGAGCAAGGATAGTGACCACTCCCTATCCAAGCTGCATCAGGGGTACCGCCTCGCCATCAATTGGCCTATCCAGTATCCACATGCGACTCCGGACCCACCAGCGGCACCACGGCAGGGAAAGTGTGAGCATCACGAGACCACCGAGACACCACCAAGCGTGCTTTGCCTGGCCCCCAGATTGTCCTCAACAGTGATCATTCATGATTGATGATTGATGGATGAAGCCATTCGACAATAAATAAGGTCACCTGGAATTTGTAATGATTCAATGATTTCATGCAGTCAAACTCTGAATTGCATAACCTAAAAGACCGGTGATATAAGTTCTGCATCTGTGCATACGGTCCGGCTTACTAGCACGCCGTAGCATGGAGGGAATGGACCTCCATCCCCCCATGATGCTATGACCCTCCACATCAAGAACTGTCCGAAATGAAACATGCATATGTTCCGCAGCTTTGGAACGACCTGTCCTCCGACAAGCATGATCATTGCGCAGGGATCCGCTAATAGTCCTGTTGCGCGTCCTGTTGCGCAAGTGGAGAAAGTAGCTAGCTACCTACTACCTACGGCTTCTTGAGGATGCAACACATCTTCGCCTGCGCTGCTGAAGATACCACATGCCACTTTAGGACACTACCCCCTCGTAGGCCACGTATCACTCACGTATCTAAGAAGAGCAGTTTTAAATCCTTGCAAATCCACTTCGTCATCTCCAACAGGATCGAATAAGGCTACGAATTTGTGCATCAGAACTCTCGTGAAGGTCGACGGAGCAAGCATGGCCTATGCAGTTGAAGCGCTACATTGACATATCCGAGAAAAGGTTTATCAGTGCCCACTAACACCCAAGCTTACTTATTGGAGAAGACACCGAGAAATGAGTTCTCTACTCTGTACTGTGGGATAGTCTGAGCAATGATGGTCGGATAAAAAGTCTTTTGCTAATCGTTTTGTACATGAATTAGGCGAGTCGGCTACTTGAACCGCCTATGCTTCGTCTGGCTGCATATTTATGTGAGATAGGCCACAATGCTGAATCTAGTCCGTACACCCTTCAAAAATGGGCTTGAAAACGCTCATATGGCGTGATAAACCCGGCGGACCATGCCATAGCTAGACACAGAGAGGTGTTAAAACAGAGGGAGAAGAACGAGGGGAGTAATAGTAGGGGTCCTGCGGCGCAAAACCGGCGCCTTGCGCAAATAGGCCGTCGGAGACAGAGACCAATTAATCTAGAAAGGGACCGCTGGTGGTGTGGCGTCCGGCCCAGCTTGATTCATCATCTCCTCTGAAGCAACTTCGATTGAGACAGCCAACCCGACTTTCGCTGTTTGCTAATACACAGACTTTAAGTTAGCATTCTTGTACTGACCATTATCTGGCTCATCAACACACCTTGAAATGATCCATCTCGCCGGCAAATGTGATCTGAATTGGTGGAAGGATCCGTTTTTCCAAAAGACAGCTCAAGCGACCTGAGCTGTCCAGCTGCGCTCTAAATGTTGAAGTTCTGAAGTCGTACTTTGCGCCAACGGTTGTTATCCCTTCCTTTCGTAGTCCACCTCCCATTAGTCCTCCTCCACCCATCCCCGGCGTGAATTGTAGATTGAGGTCCACTCCTGCCTCCACCTTGTCGCTCAATCTTCTCCAGTAAGAGGTATTGATCGCGCTTTGGGCCTGGAGAAGTTGCGCACTCGCTACCCAGTCGGAGCCTTTGTACCTTGCAACGTATGATAATGCAGTCTCAGGCCCGCTGTTCGTTGCGAGTCGTTGCCACATTGTTTCAAATCCGACGGCAAGGCTAGGCGTTATAGATTGAAGATAACTGCCGATGAGTATGCCGGTCAAGCTACCCTCTAAGATTGATGGATTGAGTGTTTTTAGAGATGCACTAAAATCTTTTCCAGTTATCTCGTTGTCAATATGCATCATAGCTTGACCTTGGCCCGGAGCTATTTGTGTCTGGCATTTCGTTACGAAGCCACTGGCCCATTGATAATTTGCTTTCGCAATAAGTTGTCCATCATTGTCGAGATTGCCTTGCAGAAAAACCTAGAGGGATTCTGTCAGCTATGCCTTTTAAGGTCCGAGTTCAAGACTGGCATACTCTTGGTGCACCGTAGATTGCTGAGAAACCGTAAGGAGGTTGACCCTGAGGGCCCATAGAAAATGAGTGACTGTATTGGAAGAGCGGTGAGACACTCAGCGGTCTGCTAATGTCTGCTCGTAGCCCTGAGAACATGAAATGGCTGAGAAAGACATTGTTTTGAACCTCGCGATTTACGTTCTCCACTGTGCCTGGATTCGATAGACCTAATGCTGCTCGCCGCTCGGAAAATGATGTGTATGTATCCCGTATGCCTTTGATCAGTCCATTGTTCTGGAGGTAGGAAGGCAGGAAGGTCTCCATCTTCGCGTCCCCCATTGTGTCAGGGGATCGGGCCTGAAGCCTGAAATGTGTATAATTATTATCTGTTCTTAAGTATACCAGGACCAGTCAGCGACGCAGAAGGAGGGTGCTCTCTCGGCCAAAAATGTCACCTGTTGGCGATGGCGGTGGTAGTGGACGTGGACCTCGTGAATGGACCTTAGCTCATTGAGCCGCAATAATTTTCGGGCTGATGTCCTTAACATTTGCCAAGCTTTTGACAGCCTAACTCTATTCATCGCCTTATCGATAAGACCGCTTGACCCTGCTCAATTCGCCGCTGAAAAGCACTGAACTTCAATCATGGACATGGTTATTAACCAGTCAACTTTTACCCAATACAGGGTGTTGACGTTCCTTCGGCCCACAAGGATTATGATCCGTTGCTGACATTCAAAGGCTTCAAGCGTTCAAGTCCAAGATGGATACATTACTGTATGCGAGCCCTTTCCCCCGCTCCCCCATACCCATCATAGCTTGTACCTTATGCGTCTCTCTTGTATAGGACCGCCGAAGTTGCGGCCAACTCGCCTCGCTTTAGGCGAAAGTCTAGCACATTTGTCGATGCTATCCATGACATGCCAGAGACTGGGGAGATGGCACCCGCGCAATTGTACAGCACGGAATCAGGTCGCCTTTTCCATTCAGGCCGCATCGCAATAGTCACCGTAGGCCTACCAGCAAGGGGCAAGACACATCTTTCCGTTGCTCTGGCAAGGTACCTACGATGGCTCGGGGTGAAAACAAGAGTCTTCCATCTAGGGGATTACAGAAGACAACATGTTGGCGATGGGAAGGATGTTCCGGACGATTATTTCTTCGTGAACGCTTCAGCAAGCACAGTGCTACTGCGCCAAAAGATTCTGAAGAAGTGTCGGGATGATATTTATCACTTCTTGAACCACGAGAATGGGCAGATCGCTATATATGATGCAGTCAACCCGCTCGCTGCTGGGCGTAGATCTCTAGCACGGGAATTTGCAAAACACGACGTAGAAACACTGTTCATTGAGAGTGCTTGTTACGACGAAAGGATTATAGAGGAGAACGTGCGAAGTGTCAAGATCTCTTCACCTGACTACGTGAGTTTCGCACATTACAATCCTAATGATGAAATTAATTGGTGGTTTATGTAGATTGGGTGGTCAGCAGACGACGCAGTCAAGCACTACCTAGCAAGAATCAGTGCCAAAATACCACACTTCGAGAGCATGGAAGAGACTGATCTTAACTACATCAAGATGATCAATGCTGGAGAACGAATCTCCGTCAACAACTGCAGTTTCGGCTACCTATCTCATCGCATAGTCTTCTACCTGCTAAATCTGCACATCAAATCTAGGCATACTTACTTTGCACGAGCCGGATCATCAAGTGAAGAGGATTCCTACAAGGCGGATGCTGCTTTATCCGAAGAAGGCGTGGAGTACGCCCAGAAGATGGGCGAGACACTGATACGTCACAGAGAGAGAGAGCGACAGGCGTTGATCGATCGCGGCGGTCCTGATGTTCCCCCAAAAATGCTCACTGTGTGGACCTCAACGAGGCGCAAAGCAGTGGAAACTTCACAGTACCTGTATGAGAATGGGTATAGAGTACGTCAGAGATCACAGATGAGCCAACTCAACCCAGGCGTTTGCGAGAAGAAATCGGAAAGACGCATAAGGCTGGAGTATCCCGAGGAAGTCGCGAAACACGAAGCTGACCCTTACCACCATCGATACCCGAGAGCTGAAGTAGGGGATCTCGAATTGTCAATAAAACCGCGGAAGCTAATGCTCTCATAGTCATATCACGATTTGGCCGTAAGGCTCGAGCCCATAATTTTAGAATTAGAACGAGAACAGAACGATCTCCTGATCATTGCGCACGAAAGCGTTCTTAGGGTGCTCTATGGGTATTTGATGGCTTGCAACGCCACAGACATACCCTCTCTCCTATTCCCTCGCGACGAAATTATTGAGATTATTCCCGCAAGCTACAATAATGAGGCCACAAGAATTAAGATACCGGGAATTCATGAGAAAATCATTCCTCCGTCGCCGGAGGATATCAGGATACCAGTACCTCCAAGTGGAGCCATAACTCCCATCGGGCTCGATTCCAGTACTCCCAAGACAAATACCAATGCAACAGGCACCCCACTGAATGGTTTCGCAACTCCTTTGGAGCCTGGCGATGGGCAACATTTGTTGATAGAAAGAGCGCTCCGGGATTGATATATAAAGAGTTCCCAGCATATTGTTAGTCTGGGCTCATGCTGAGTAAATTGAACAAAAAGGTGCCTTTCGTTCAAATTCGCCGTTTTCGGAAGGAAGTTGATTGGACTGTTTCAATCCCATCTTACGTACGGATATCACAGATCATCCACCATGCAGCGTAGAAACGAAGAGAACGTTGTCGTTCTTCTTTAACTCATATTGATCTTCCCCCTCTAGTTCCCAGTCGGCATCGTTTATCATAACTAGTACTCCAGGTCGCCTGTAGATTGATCAACCTTGAGACTTTCCGAGGTTCTAAATTAGTAGCGTATGGCTTACACTGTGTCATCCACGACGAACATGTCTTGCCTTGCGTCACTCATTAGATTATCGCAGAGATACCGTACAAGATAGGCCATATTTGTTGGATGACCCTTGCCATCGCTGCTAGGTAAGGAAAGTTTGTGTTTTCTCTGATTTGAGAAGAGCAATTCTAGACCACCACTACCCATGATTAGATCCCTGCAATACACAATTAGACATGGGTGCTGACCTGAATTCTACTACTATTGGAAGCCCTTCGGCCCCTTTGGAGTCAGTGTCCATGGTAATATCTACTAAAGAAATCCTAAAACAAGAGTCTTCGGCGTGGTTAGTGCCATCAGATTATGGACCGAATGATATCAAGGAATTGTACTTGATAAGTAATGAAACGGTAGGATTGCATCAAAATAAAATACCGCAGTTCTAGTGCGTTTGCCAAGCGCAGTTGGCGTACAGAAAAAGTTCCGACTTTCCTCTAATTTTCAAGTCCATCAAACAATTCAATGGTGGAGTACCACTATGAACACATCGCTGTTGGCGGCAACTGCCACCCATCAGCAGCAGATTGGGACATTACAAGTGGACTAGTTGCATTTGGCGCAGATCGAAATGTAGCGCTATGGAGACCATTGGTATCTCACACTCTCAGTGGGTATTGTAGCCATGCTCATTGTGCAGACAGGATAACGAGTATCGGGGCATTAGAAGGTTGTTGCGTGGTCACACGGATCATGTCAATGCTGTTCAGTTCTTTCCAACAGCGGCAGGCCAACGTCAAATAATTCTAAGTGGAGCTGGTGACAAGACCATAAGAGTATGGCGAGCCCGATCCGCGGACACTGATGTCTTTGAATCGATAGCTACACTTGATGGCCACAAAAACTCTGTAAAATGTCTCGCCGTTGCGAAGTTCACAAATATCATAGTATCAGGCTCTGCTGATTCAACGATCAAGATCTGGCGACTTGATGTCCAAGACACATGGGTAAACGCCGACCTTTTACAAACAGTACAGACCCAGCCCCGTTTCACACCACTCTCGCTGGCGTTACATAGGCTACCCGCTTCTGAGGATCTCGTACTCGCTGCAGCAGGTACGAAAAATGCTGTTCAGGTATATGTTTCCTCTGAAAACCGTGAATTTTGTCACCAAGCTGTCTTGACTGGCCATGAAGATTGGATACAAGCTATAGCTATCACGAAAGAAAGTTATAGTGAAGATAGTGATCTTCTTTTAGCAACCGCCAGTCAAGATAAGTATATTAGGCTATGGCGCATTACTAGGAGGGAAAGGAAGCCCAACTCTACAAATGGGGACTTCTTGGCCAGTTTTGAGCAGACGCTATCGAATAAGGCTCATATGCTTGAGACTGTGCAACATCCTTATGCAATTGTATTCGAGGCGTTGTTGCTAGGTCATGACGACTGGATATATACTATCTCGTGGCGTCTCGACGATAAGCAACTTAAATTACTTTCAGCATCGGCCGACAACTCGATAGCGATCTGGCAATTAGAGGAAAGCTCTGGCGTATGGGTTTGTACTACACGCCTTGGTGAGATCAGCGCACAGAAAGGATCCACAACGGCAACTGGTAGTACCGGTGGTTTTTGGATTGGCCTGTGGTCTCCAAATGGAGATACCCTGGTCAGCCTAGGAAGGACCGGCAGTTGGCGACTGTGGAACTACTATAGAGATCAAGACCGTTGGGTTCAAGGTGTTGGTATCAGCGGTCATACCAAGTCGGTGGCCGACGTGGCTTGGTCGAAAGAAGGTTCATTCCTGGTTTCTACAGGATCCGATCAAACAACGCGACTACACGCTGCGTGGAAACATGGCACAAGACGCTCTTGGCATGAAATGGCCAGACCACAGATACATGGTTATGTTTTGAATTGTATAGACTCTATTGGTCAAAAACATATAATCTCAGGCGCTGATGAAAAGTTGCTGCGTGTCTTCGACGAGCCGCGAGCCACTGCAGAATTGCTAGAACAACTGTGCGGAATCAAAATGAGCGGCGATGAGAAGTTGCCAGTGGCTGCAAATATCCCGGTTCTAGGTCTGTCGAACAAGGCGATAGAGGATGTTAGTTACGGGGAACCTGAAGTGAATAAAAATATTGCTGCAGGACAAGGCTTATGCAACGCATCTGCAACTCAAGCCCCTTCGTTGGATCCAATACATCCGCCTTTCGAGGATCAACTAGCAAGATACACTCTGTGGCCTGAAAGGGAGAAAATCTATGGCCATGGATATGAAATATCTGCCGTTGCAGCCAGCCATGACGGGTCGCTCGTCGCAACTTCTTGCAGAGCCAGCTCACTTGATCACGCAGTCATACGTATGTACGAATCTAAAGATTGGCGTCAAATCAAGCCCCCACTAGTAGCTCACTCTTTGACCGTTACTGCACTTTGCTTTTCGCCAGATGATCAATTCTTATTAAGTGTTGGTCGTGACAGACAATGGGTTGTCTTCGAGAGAGACGTCAATTCTCATGAGAGCTATCTGTTGAAGCATTCGAATCCAAAGGGCCACTCGAGAATGATCCTTCATGCTGCTTGGGCTCCAGTGGAAGCTGGCAGGGTCTTTGCTACCGCTAGTAGAGATAAGACCGTCAAGATCTGGAGTATGAGTGGCACTCATGTTGAGTGTATGGTGACAATTACAGCATCTTCCCCTGTAACAGCAGTCGACATTTCTCCCATTTTGTTGCAAGAATGTGTTATTGTTGCCCTGGGGACGGAGAAGGGTGAGATTGGCCTTGACATTGTCAAGGTTCCTACCAGGTCCATTGAACGAGAATACCCACTCGAAGTTGAGTAAGTAATGCGCTTGTACGCTTCTTAATTGATTCCGCTAACCAAACATGGCAGACTGCAACCAGCAAAATCGATTACAAAGCTCGCATGGCGACCAGTACAGGCCCAGAAAGGCGTGGGAAGTCAGGTTCACACGAGCAAGGGCCTACATATAGCAGTGGCCAGTGAAGACAGCTCGTTTCGACTTTTCTCAATCACGGGTTTGATTGACATTTGAGCGTTAATCAAACAGTGGCTGCAATTATGACGTGCGGGAAATGCAACTTCGGACTCTGGCATGTTGAAATTGCCTTCTCCTATGGATATCAACCTTGTATTCTCTTCTCATTGCCATAGCCACCTTTCCCCTCGTGGCTCTCGTATGTTTTACCCTCGCCTGACCTTCCGCCCCTCGGGCCTCGCTCTCGCAGATCATCCTTCAGCCACGTCAATACCAATTCTCCCAACTGACTATTTCCACTCCTTTTCATTCCCCCAATATCAAATTTTTCTACATTTCCCCACTCCTTCAACTTGCCCATATGCATGTGTACCAGATGGCTCGGCCATCCAGCAAGATTGTCCAAGATATGTGTCGCATAAACAATAGTGCAGGCTCTAGCCTCCGTTTCCCTTTTCAGAAAAGCCAAAAAGTTACTCCGGCTTAGTAAATCCAAATCGACGGTAATCTCATCAAGCAGCAGCACCCGCCATGGCCGTAACAATCCCATAGCGAGCTGAACTCTTCGCCTCTCTCCGTCACTCACTGCATGCATGCGCCATGCAGTATCGATGTCCAGAATTTGCACTAATTCGTCTCGTCGCTCAGTGTAGTAGTCCCCGCCTACGGAGGCAAGTAAGGTGGGTACGTCGATATCTGTGCGTACTATAGGGTTGAGTACCCACTCAAGTCCGAGATAAGTGACGCCCTCAAGCCCGGAAGTGAAGGGATCGATGCCTGCGATGCTTATGGTCCTAGTAGGGGCCATGCGCTTCCCGGAGAGGAGGCGGAGGAGGGTGGTTTTGCCAGCGCCGTTCGCTGGAAGTCATTAGCTATCAGACAAGCTTATGATTCCAAAGATTGGAAGTAACAAGTACCCCCAATAAGTAGAGTCCGGCTTCTAGGTGGTAGACTGAGGGATACATTTTGGAGGCCGGATGAACCGTCTGGAAAAGCATAAGAGAGGTTATTGACTTCTATCGAAGGAGCTTGCTCTTCGGGACTTCCATTAGAGATCGTCATCGAATAAAGTTGAGACTGATAGGACACCACCAATTGTTCGGAAGAGCAATTGCAACTTTTATCATGACTCGATGACTTCGAAATGCGACATTTCCGGCCCTGCGGCCCGGCCCTGCTGATCTCCCGCTGTGGTGACTCGGATAGATAAGATTAAAGTCAAATCGAGATATCAACTACCCCGGACGTGACTTCTCGGCGAGAATACTCAAGATAAGCAGCAATGCCTCTCCATGAAAAGTCCAACCTATGCTTGAGGTATTGCGACGACTTAACATGTCTCCCGCTCTGTTTCGAAGCCCCTTGATTGCAATTGTTGGCGCTACAGGAACTGGTAAATCTCAAGTCCGTCACCTCCGCCTTCGCTTGATAAGCCTGAAGCTGATCAATGCTTTGTACATACAGCTTGCCGTGGCCTTAGCCGAACGCTTCAATGGCGAGGTTATCAATGGAGATGCATTACAAATGTATGAGGGGTTGCCGATCACGACGAACAAGATATCATTGGAAGAGAGGAAAGGAATACCGCACCATTTGCTGGGGTGTATTAAATTAGACGAAGAACCATGGACTGTTCAACAGTTCCGAAATCGAGCTACTAGTATAATTGAAGGGATAAGGTCCAGAAATAAATTGCCAATCTTGGTTGGAGGAACACACTATTACACACAATCTCTTCTCTTCAAGGATGCTGTGCTTACAGAGGTGGAAACTGAGCATGTTGATCACGAACAAGAGGAACAACAGTGGCCGATCCTCAATGCAAGTACCGAGGATATGTTGGAAGAACTTCGGAGGGTTGATCCTATCATGGCTCAGCGATGGCATCCCAAGGAAAGGAGGAAAATCAGACGCAGTTTGGAGATATGGTTGACAACAGGCAGGAAGGCTTCCGAAATCTATGATCAACAGCGCCAGATGACAAACAGATTGCGTTCAGAATATGACCAGTCTAATGGCAACCCTACTGATTCCACTAACGGCGTGGGACAGCGCTCTGATATGGAATCACAATCTGCGCTACATTACGATACTCTCATTTTCTGGACGCATGCCAGCCCAGACTCCCTCAATCCAAGACTTGAGAAGCGTGTCGATGCTATGGTCTTGGATGGTCTATTGAGCGAGGTTGAGTCGATGTATAACTTCCTCCGGGACCAAGAGCAGCAGGGGATTGATGTTGACCAGGCGCGTGGGATATGGGTTGCTATTGGATTCAAGGAGAATCTCCCATATCTCATACACGGCAATGACTTGGAGAGACTCAAAAAGGAGGGCATTGAGCGTACAAAAGTAGCAACAAGACAGTATGCTAAGCGGCAAGTACGATGGATCAAATTGAGGTTACAGCGCGCAATCGCTAGCGCAAATGCCAGTCACAGATTTTTCCTACTGGATACTGCCGATCTTACGCGATGGTCACAGAATGTAGAAGAGAGAGCTAGAGACATTACAGAGGCATTCCTCTATGGTTCTGCGCTTCTTAAGCCGGAGTTATTATCCGAAGCGGCCAAGGAGTGCCTGGTCGTGACTGAAGGAGAACCCATGGCTGCGACGTACTGTGAGGCTTGTGATAAGACGTTAATGTCCGAAGGGGAATGGATCAGCCATATCAAAAGTAAAGGACACAGAAGCGCTGTACGACCAAGAGTCGACTGGCGGGCTTTGTATCCAAAAGATAGCCACAAATGAAACATCATGAGCAATGAGCTATGATTGACTGTTATTGATCGAGTTCAACAAGCGAGCCCTAGCAGTCTCCACGTCGACTTCATCCGTACTACCAGCGCCACGCCATTCGACGAACTCGCGAGACAGAATGTCACCGTGTCCTGATTCCTCGGTCTTGAATACTTCAATCATATGCGACCTCTCCCTGCGCCTTATCCGCCAGACGCCTTCGCTGTTGATTGTCTGCTTGAGCCCTGACAACAGTCAGCCAATACGATATTGACGTTCGATCAGGAAACCCTACACTCCAAGAAGCCAGCGGCGAAATTGATGCAAAGGTTGCCATCCCAAGTACCTTTGCCCCGTTTCTTTACTAGACCTGGGATATTCTTCGTTTCCATTTCTTCTAGCCTTCGCAAGATTCCATTCCTATCCCGAAAACCCACGATAATCTTGGGTACGCCCAGCAGGAAGGACTGTATCCAAAACTTCAGGAGCTTACGTTCATACTTCAGCACATCTTTGTCGTTCTCTATCTCCGCTGAAGTCTTTAATTCGACCCAGTTGATAGGTTCATCTTTGTTCTCGGGTTTGCAGTCCCACACTATACAATTATCAAACGGAACACAAAGACTCTCGAGGGTTACTCGACTTACGGGCGTCGACTTCACCGCCAATGACTAATCTTGCTTTGCCAATCCCCGTTTTGACGATAGAGCAATATTGAGCGTAATTGTTCACCACCATATCCTCCCGGCTCTCGATAAATTGTCGAGGTGTTGAATTCCACTGATCAGGTATCAGGGACAAGGTCTCGAATTTGTAACCTGCGAGCAATTGAGCTAGTCTCAAGCTATATGGACAGCAAAATGTACCCCAATAACTCATGAGATCTTGTGAAGGGGCTCCAGGCCGAGAAGGTTGGCCGTGCTGCGCTTTTCTGGACTCCAATTTGTGTTTGTGATTTTCCTCAATGAAACTACACATATTAGCCTACTTGTTAATAGTGGATTGTCACTAGACATTTACATGCTGTCCTTTATCACCCCACGAAGTCAGCCATTACACGGACTTGAAGCCACAACGGCCTTGGATTTGCCCACTTGGAATCTGGTTGCATTCATCTCAAACCTATAAACTTCAGCCAGAAGTGCACTTTGCACCGCAGCGACACATACCCGTTCATGTTGTCGAAAGGGGTAGCCATAATCTACCGGGATCAGCAACAAGTCTCTTTCCCATCATTTTTCATCCTTACCTTTGTCATCATCCCTCGCCAAGTGATAATATCTGCCGCACATTTGCTACCAGTGCGTCGCTCAAGGTCGATAACCGTCCTCAAAAGACTATCCAAGTGATCATCTGCAGTATCATCCAGCTGCTGAAAAGACTCGAAGCCTTTTGATAGATCTGCACCAATATTTGGTGGGTAGTAATAACGTAATGATCGCTCATCCGAGTAAAAATCATGCTTGTCATCATAGGAGAAGTATGCAATCTCCTGAAGTCCCTCTCAATGACTATACCGATGGATATGGTAGGTTATACGTACTTTTGGCCTTCGTATGGCTGCACTAGTACCAGCGAATCTGCTCACTGGTTGAATTGCAAAGTTGTCCATCTTGTCTGCTAAGCTGGGCAACTACATCGCGAGTGTAGTACGCATGTAAGCTGAAAGCGCTCTAGTAAATATAATGTGCACAGGAATGCCGGTATTGAACTTCAAAGATAAAAGGACTGGGTTATCTGAAAGGATATGCACCTCACTAGAGGCGCTTGCCCCACGCCAAGGCTTTGGCGGCTAAATCAACCATGAAGCCCTACAGGGTTGATGCCTAGAGACCCCTAAAGCTGGTCCCTTGGGCAACAGGATATCGACTAAAGCAACCCCGCTCTAGGGGCCAATCCTATCGCCTAAGGTACCTTAGGCAACCCACTGTAGGGCCACTAGGGGGCTACTTTGAACTCTTCTGCTGTGTGCTGGCAAACGGTCGAATAACCAATGAAGAGGGTGAAACTTACAAGCAAGCCAACAATAATATTGTAAGCTATTCTCGATGAACTCCTCTCTACTTGGCAGGCATGATGCGAACTTCGCTTGTCTTCTAAAGATATCATTCATGGTCATTTACAGCTGCCATCTTTCATGCCCCTCGCGTGAAACTCATCTGGACTAAAAGGCTCCTCCGTAGCAGCAAACGAGGCCAATTTTGTGGTTCCAATTGTCATCCCCGCCTCTTCTAGGATCTTGATGCATCCAGCTGTCTCAGTTGTTGGTGAATACAGCTCATAAGAGGCCTTGTTGCAGACGGATGTTCGAATGCCTTCGATCTTGAAAATGTTCTTCACCGCAATTCTCATGTTACAAAGAGGCTACTCTTTGGTCGCAACACCCCGAAGGCGTGACCGTACAGCTATGCTGATTGTCTGAACGTACTTACCCCCAACATGGAGCTCCCGACCTGTACTTGTGATATATCAGTATATGCTAAAGCGTTAGTAAAGCCATGCTTACGAGCCTTGGCCTGGTACGAGGCTAGTGATGAAAGCCCCTTGCACGTCATCATACAGTCTAAATATTTCCAGAAGTTGTCCGCCATGCATGAGATAGGGACCTGGCAGCGGAGTGGCCCCTGTAATTTCAGCATCTGGTGTCTCACCCGCCTCAACCTAGGCCGTTCCCAAAGTCTTCAACAGCTTATACGTACCAGGAGAAATGTCAAGACCTTTTCCTTTGGCGGCTTCCGTGAACATCATACCGCTCAAAACTTCGTTGTGGAAGACATCATTTATAGAACGGTATTCCGCCAGCATATGCTGTAACCAGCCCTCAGTGACACAGCTTTGGCCATTGAGGCTCACCGTTGTGTCGTACGAAGAGGAGCCTCGATAGCTCGTGTGAAAAGGCTAGTAAAGCAATCAGCGTGCTAGCCTTATACCATTCGGCACTACTTACTTCCCATGATTATAAAGTTACGAAGTGGTCCTGACCAATGCAGAATAACTGTGTTTTCCCATCCCCAGGGTCGAAGTCTTTGTTGTCGGCATATTTAGTAGCCGATGAACCCCAGTATGGCGTGGGTAATCTTGGGAATTGTCATGTTCTCAGCCAAATGAAGGCGAAGAAATGACACGGTGCAATGATCACTGACAGATAGACTCAAGTCACCCGATTTAGTGATCTATCTAAACCTGCCGGCTAATAAACATCCCACCGCGTTTACTGATATCGTGCAGAAAGAGTGTGAATTAGAGAAGACTTCACTTTTGGCGTATGCACAATGATTTTGAACTGCTTGGCGCGCAGAACAAAATTAAAACTCCCCACTCATGATTTCCAACAATCAACCTTACCTCTTCTCCCTGTAGTATCAACACCATTTGCGTAACTAGATAAGCCGCGTCCCTGTTTGACACCAAATTCTCTACTCCACGGTACTTCTCTATCAGGAATTTTGGCTAAAAAATCTAGAAATCATAACACATTTCGACATTTCTTGTTAAAGACATCGCACCATTCGTTAGTGTTTCTTACCCCTGCTTTCTGTAACTACCAACTGCCATTCGTAATGCCACTCCTTGTATACCTCTTTCTTCTCCTCCTGTGCTTGTCCATAACTCCTGCGCGGTCTCCAAAGCCCCGGTCTACAACCCGCCTCTCTCAGTAGCTCCTGAACTGTAATGGCATGGCTTTCGTCTTTGAATGAAGCAGTAATATCGAGCGGACTCTTAAGCGATCGGTCAAGTGGATTCAGCTCGATTCCGTCACGAGACAGGAGTTCGTCGATGCAGGAAGCGATGCGACTCTCCACAGCGCAGTGTAAGAGCGTGCGGCCGTGTTCGTCTGGAGCGTTGACGTCCACGAGATGTGTGGATAGAAGGAGAGAGAGCGTGGCCGTGGAGCCAAAAAGGGCGGCCATGTGGGCTGCCGTTCGTCCATCTCGGTCTTTAGCTTTGACGCTGTCGGGATCGAGCTCGATCAAAGACTCGATAATAGAGGTTAGGTTCCAAGTAGCAGCATAGTGCAGGACTGTTCTTCTATAACGATCAAAACTGTCAAGTGCTATGGCACCCTTGTCTAACAGGAGGCGTAGGACACGGTCGGATCCAGCCTCAGCTGCGGAGTGGCCAGGGGTTCTACCTTCGACGTCTTCCATGAGAGCATCTGCGCCAGCGTCTAGCAGTCGTTCGGAGCCGTACCAATTACGCAATCTGGCGGCGTAGTGAAGGGCGGTCATGCCATTCTTGTCCTGGATATTGAGTTTTGAGCTGGAGAGTTTCTCAATGCACAGGTCAAGGACGTCATGCCATTCTTCCATTGCTGCATGGTGAAGGATCGTTCTCCTGTTCAGGTCACGTTCGGATGCGATATTCGTAGGGAGGTTCTGGAGCGCGATGAAGGTTAGATCACGCCAGCCCTGTAGTGTGGTCAGAAGGGCAACGCCGGTAGGGTTGTGCCTTGAGAGTCTCCTTTCGACCTTGAGCTGAGCATCTATAATCCTTGGATGTGTGATCAGAAACCTCGCGCTGGACTCCATGCCAAACAAGCAAGCGTGCTCGAGAGGCGTGGTAACATAGGTTCCTAACCTGCTGTGTTCTTCTTGCAGTAAGCTGGGATTGGATAGATCAATACTTTCATCGTCAAGTATGATATTGAGCACTATTGGCATGGTTTGGTTGAGGGCGTCGAATAAGATCCTGGTATTGTTTTTCAATGCGTATAGATCCCTCTCACGAGCACATTCAATAAGCATCACTGCGAGGTCCTGATTGTGTTAATGAATCGCCAGTTGGACGGGATTTTGACCGTTGGTGTTCCGAACGCCAATGTCCGCACCTAAGCGTACGAGACATCTTGCCATCTCGAGATCCAGATCCTCGAAATGAAGGACGCTACCACCCTCAGGTAAGGCCAGCTTTCGATATTTTGAATCTTTATTTTTCCATCCGTAATTGATCTCATTGATCCCACCATTGGGGAGCCTTTCTCGGACTAGCATCTGCACCAAGTACGTGTTTTTCAGGGATACTACTAAATGAATTGAGGGAGGTGTTGGAATATCTCGATCGATCGACCACCCCTGCTGAGCGCGCACTGTATCATCATATAGGCAGAGCATCAGCCAAAGCTTGACGCTCGGTATATTTTGAAGGAGTGTATCAAAAGACTCCCAGATTCTCAGGCTTTGCCCCACGAGTCTCGCGTGCAGGTACCAATTTGCCGAGGCATATCCTAGCAAATAATATTGAGCTACAAGATCTAACATTTCTGCTTCGATATAGACTTTTTGAGACCGCAAATATTCGCTGGTGGCTTCTGGATCAAACCCTGGTAGATAGAGGCATCGCAGACAGAGAATAGCAAGCTTCTCATGGACTGCTCGTGGCTCGAAGCGGAATCTTTCCGAGGTTTTCGGATGGAAGAGGAAATCCCTGATGGAAGAATGGGCGAATGACACGAATCCCCGTTCACTTATGTTGATGAGGCTTGGACAAAGATCTCTAAGAGTGGCTTCCTTGACCATGTTGCTACAAACTGCATTATAATCGACTTGCGTGTCAAGTGCCATTGCAAATCTCAATTCATTAGTGTGTAGTGGTCTTGTAGCCGCCAGTAGCCAGGGGAAAACTTGCAAAGCGAGGAACAATTTGTGACTGTCAAGCCGACATAGGACACTTTCGTACAGAGCATCCAAGTTTGTAGGCAAGGCTTCCGCTTTTTTGAGATTTGCAAGGAATTGGCTTTCCTTAGAAGCGCCTTCGCGCAGCTGTTCCCATGCCAAGGATGCCCACAGGAACATACTTCCAGCCTTCTCACAAATGCGAGTGACAATCTCAATGCGAGTCTTCTCAGAGAGAAGATAACACTGACTCAAATCCTTAGCCCAGCCTTCGATGAGGTGTCGGACATCTCGCTCGCTTTTGACTGCTATCGAGACTGGAGAAAGATTTTGTTCAATGACCATGGTCGGACGGCTTGTGATGAGCACTTTGAGTGTCCTCGGCATGATTTGCTGAGACACAGTGTCAATCAGATCCCGAAGCCCGGTTATGAAGCTGTGCAAGCTCTCTGGCGTCATTTCGTCGAGCGCATCGAATACAAGGTAAGTGACCTTCCAGTTGATCGCGACCAAGACAGCTTTAACGGCATCCCAAAGAGCAGAGATCGAGTTCAAGAATATGTAGCTTTTATCCGCACCGCTTTTGAAAGAGAGCAATACTTGTGCAACTCTCAATGGTGCTGCAAGTAAGAATTGATGTAAAACGGCTCGAAGGATGCTCGATTCCGAACGTAACACGGCATTATCTTCGTTGCAGAAGAAGTAAGCCAGAACCTGTTTATGGAATGAGACGTCAATCTCTCGGGGAGTTGCATTTCTCTTGGAGCGGACGTAAGTCGATCCGATAACGCTCAGTATCAAATATTTAGTAATGACACTTTTGCCAACTCCAGGGTACCCACGGAGCCAGAGTATATCAGTCGAGCCAGATCTCATCCATTCAGAAAAGCTTGGATGAAGAGCAAGCCACTCACAAGTACCAGACGCTCTTAAAGAGATTTCTGAAAGCTGCTGGTCATAATCAGCGACACCGAGCTCTCCCCTAAGGTAGTTCCCCAACGGGTCTATTCCGCCAGCTAAGTAGGTAAAAACTGGCGAACATTTATTTTAGCATTATCCATGTATGAATTTCACTTCTGGAGACATACGCCACCTTAGGTCTGAAAGATTCCCGAGACTCCCGTCTTTCAATTCTTGCAAAGCAGTTTTGACCAGGTCAAATTTCTCACTTTCGATGTTAGTAAAGTGTACTATTTCTCTATGATTTGCGGATATTGGGATACGTTGCTCTGTTGGAAACCCCAAGATGGCAGAGTCTTTTTCGACAACCTGGATAATGCTGATCAGATATGATACCCTTCGAAGTGCATAGGTACATATGAATGCTTACAAGTCCCTTAAGAGGAGGCATCTTGGACGTCTCGTAGAATGATTTGAATTCGATGTTCGAAGCTAGGCGGCTGAAAGACGTTGATATGTCGGCCAAGATCGTTGAGCTCAGAGATAGATCCGACAAAAGCTGTTTGCGAAGAGGCGTATAGAACGGGCACGTATTGATAAAGTTCGACATCATAGTCGCCCAGCTGGCGACGCGAGAACCGCGATGAGGAGTACCCTATTCTAGATCAACTCTAGAAATGGATCGCCGAGGTGATTTTAAAGCGTACAAAGAAAAATATTGAGGTCGTTCTCTCAAAGATATTTGTATAGTATTTCTCAGATCGTGCTAGGATGAGTGCCTGGAATCATTACCAACTATTCTGGTCTGGCGAGGACAGGATTGAATGTATGTACCTTTTTGCAGACAATACCGCCGAGGCTGTGGCAAATGAAGACGATTGGTCTTTGCATAGCCTATCTTTGTAAGCCTATTGGTAATGCAAGAATTTTCAGTTCTACACTCACCTCTGCCGACCAACGCTTTGAACGCAGACGATTCAACAGATCGTAGGCGAAATCCTTTAATATCAGCAGTACTCGGACTGAACGCCCATCTAGAGTCATAGCCAAAAGTCATGACTCTCGCCGTTGGGATCACTTGAGGGACAAGATCTCGTGGCCACATCATCGAATTGTCCGCATTCCAAGTTTTTTCTTTTGAGCCTCCTAGGCCATGCACGAAGACGATGCTGGGAAATCTGCGTCAGTAGCCGAAGCTGGCATGGTGCGAGCAATGTACTCCATGTTGATATCCAAGTCTTCAGAGACGGGATAGAGGATGAAGAGCCCATGTTGCTCTTTCTCATCGGTCGTTCCCCCAGTACTATTGGATGCTCGAGGCATATTCAGATTGCTCTTCGGCTGAGTGCACTTGACTAGCATCGAATTCGCTCCATTCTCTAGTCAGGGACCTTCAGATCGTCCTGGTTGAAGCATAAGGGGACTCCGTTTAGCGTATGAGTGCCATATTCGGTTTTGCACTTCGCGGAAACAAACAACAACTATACGAGGAGTAAATCCAGTAGTTGCTTCGCACAATGCGACATTATAGCTCGCTGCAATGCGTTCTTTGCAACTTGAGCCAGCAAACGGTGAGTATTGATTCTTCAGCCTTTCGAGAAGGGTTCACCCCTCAGCTGGGCCGAAACTAGAAATGGTGTAATGGATTCCGAAAAAGAGAGTCTGGGCCAATTAGCAGTTGCAAACTTTTCTGGAGAGCTTGGCATTTTCATTTGCGCCGTTCCCTATACAAAAGTTGACCTTATCTAGAACATTTATATACAAACGTTGTAGATCTAACTCCTGCGATTCTAACACTATATTGCTTGTCAAATGCAAGATGTGGTTGAGATATAAAGGGTTTAAGTTTTTAGAGATCTGGGGCAGTTGTTACAGGTTACAAGCCGATCGCTAACAAATTTTGGGCCCCTAATAACTCGGCCAATATATGAGCTATAGACACATCTAAAAGAGGTATAATAACTTAGTTATGTACGCTTTGGTCACCCCGCATACTTCTTCTGCTTGATACAACCGATTGAGACCATCTTTGTGCAAGGAGTTGTGGTGGTGGGCGCAACTGAAATGCCAAACTTTCCAGAAAAATTTTAGGTCCAGCGCTTAGGGCATGGACATCAACAATGTGAGGCGTGCATCTAACCAAGAATCACCCCACAGCAGGATACTCTTTCAGCGACTTCACATATTCCCCAACAACAGCAACTTTGACCATGGCCTCCAAGCCAGCCCCATCCCTATCAGCTCACGGTAGCAAAACCAACGTTCGCCGGAACCTCTTCCACCACCAGCTGAGCAGGCGACCAACAAGCACTTCCACTTCCATGTCAGGAAGCACGCTACAGGAACCCCTACCGGACAATAGTTCAGACATCGTGGTAAAGGACCGCAATGGCAATTACCAGGTCGATATCCCGCTGCTCCCGCCTCTAGATGAGGAACAAATGCAAGAAGAGGATGAAGCGGCAATGGAGAAAGAGAGTACGGTCGAAACTTGATAGACGGGTGAAGATTTTTGCTAACATGGCAATAGGGCAGGAAGCCAGACTGCTGGAAATGTGGAAAGATAAGCATTTACAACCCAGTGATCCAGCCGGTGAGTAGCAGCAGTCGATTTGTGCATGAGTTGTCTAGGCTAATACTGATGTCTACTAGAACTTTACGCAGCGGTCCAAGCAAAGCTCAGACGAGTGGTAGCTTCATTAGATGAGGACAACTGGATGTTTGAAGCAGAACAGCAAACGTCAGGTGGTTGAACATACATCGCAGACCCTATGCCACATCTACACACAAGGCGTTCCACGATCATACAATTCATCTATCCAAGAAGCTTGCCTGAGCAAGATACATCAATCAAGACCTTCAGCCGGCGGAGTTGGCGTCGCCTCCACCTTCTTCGGCTTTGGCTTTGGACTCCCTCCCCCAAAGCCCATCATTCCAGACATCATGTCGAACAACGGATTCCCTTGTCTGGGTATCCTAATACCAAAATACATCTCGCCAATCTGTGCTAGCGCATCGTCCCAGGTCCCCACCTCCTTGACATATGGCGCATAATGCTTTGCCAGTTGCTTGTACAGATCCGAGGTTCCCCTCTGCACAGCCAGCAGCAAGAGGCCAAGAAAATTCAGCAGTGGCAACGAAGGATACACGCGCATGTCGGAGCTTGTGCTACTGACTTCCTGCACGCTGAGGGACTTGTTGGTCGAGCTGAGTCGCGAAGTGAATATCAAGTAGGCTTTGTTTGCAGAGCGGAGGTTATGGGTCAGAAGATAAGGGAAGATAGCTCTAGCAGCATAGAGGGCGGCTGTGTGGGAATCGTCTTGCATGTACCAGTCATATTCGATCTTGGCGAGTTGTTCAGCTGAGTCTTTGGTCCCCAGAGCAAGATGTCTCTCAGCGTCATAGACGTCGCCCTCTGCAAAGGCGGAAAAGCACATTAGCATCTCGAAGATAGACGAATCAAGATAGAATGCACATACCTTCAGCGAACAATGTCCCAGCAACATGGTGCAGTTCGGGATCTCCATTCGGATACTCTCCCGCCTTCGCACTCCACGCAATCATCTCATTTACAAATCTCTTCTTCGTAGGCTCATCCTTCGGAAACGCCCTTAGCACATCCAACAACTTCCCTACACAACCCCAGATACGTCAGCCTAGCCGTCCCATCCTCTCTCCCTTCTCATATAAAATCCCAGTACGCACCTTTCTCCACTGTCCCACAACCCCTCTCACTCTTCCCCAGCACCTCAACGAGAAAACATCCCAAATCCCCACCGCTGCCTCCCTGGCCCGCTTTTAGAAGCGCTAAGGCGCCGCTGTAGAGAACATCGATTGCGGAGTCCCAGTCTGAGGCTTTGACGTAGCGGGCGGTGATGGTGCGGATTTGTTGGTGGGCTTCGTAGTAGTTTCCTTCTGAGATTCTGGAGGTGGGATCGAAGGTTAGCGATTGCTTAATACTGGTGCTGATAGGAAGGGCTGGGGTGGGATTGGAGTGCTGGGAGGGGAAGGCAGGGAGGGTATACTTTTCTTGCTGCCGTGCTATCGTCTTCTGGATCTTTGAGATTTTTGAGGCCATGATGTGGTTTGCGAAGGTATGAGACTCGAAGTGGTTGGAGCTGTGGTTCGGGGAGACGTCACTGGCGATTCTGGAAGGAGCCACCAGTGTGACCCCATGGCGGGCCAGCAGTCAAGATCTCCGCCTAGAATGGACGGCCTAGGCAATGAGATCGACCCCGGGAATACCAAGATTTTTCTTGTTTAGGGACCGGCGCTCGGGAGGCATATGTTCGTTCCGGGGTTCGCTTCTAGCGGCCACCACTTATAGCCGATGACCGGAGTTCTGTACAATGTTCAACTATTTATTCGATTACTATTTACATCTCAGGACATATGTATGGCCCCGTGTAGAACAAAGCAAGACCTCGATCACCATCGTTTACGCTCAGGAGATATCAATCTCATGATAGCTCGGCGTCACCAAAACTTTGTTGCTTTCGGGGTATTATGACTCAGAATCCTTAGATTATTCCCCGGGCTTGCACAGATAGAAAAATACGTATTTCTTACGAAAAGAAGGTCGTCTGCTGTCGTATAACTTATAGACTGTTCAGCGATTGGTTTAAGTCCTTTTCTGTTATATATACTGCGTTAGAGCATCAACTGAAGATGCCGTCACGAGAAGAAATCGCCTACTTCGGTGCCGGTCCCTCTGGTCTG
The DNA here is from genome assembly GCA_000482085.2 of Cladonia metacorallifera KoLRI002260. Classification (NCBI taxonomy): domain Eukaryota; kingdom Fungi; phylum Ascomycota; class Lecanoromycetes; order Lecanorales; family Cladoniaceae; genus Cladonia; species Cladonia metacorallifera. The sequence continues at coordinate 1,268,472 of KI911116.1, read as the reverse complement.
GACAATCAAATAGCAGTAGCGGCTTCACAAGCCTTTCTCAACTATGAAAACAGCGGTCTGGGACTAGCAGAAATCTCCCACCGCTCGCCAGAAGCCACCAAGATCGTTGCCGACACCAAAGCTGCTCTTACTCAAATCCTTGAGATTCCAGATAACTATGATATAATCCTTTCGCATGGCGGTGGATCTGGGCAGTTCTCTGCAGTCGTATTTAATATGGTCGCCATGTGGGTTGAGAAGCGGAGGAGGAAGGCCATGGAGGAGCTGGGTGGAGACGAGGAGAGGGTCCTTGAACGAGTGAGGAAGGAGGTCAGAACGCAGTTACGTCTCGACTATGTCCTTACTGGCTCTTGGTCTCTGAAGGCTTCGCAAGAAGCTGCCAAATTAGTGGAACCTCTGGGAAAAGATCTTGTGAATATAGTGGTTGATGCCCGGAAAACGTCTGAAAAGGGGAAATTTGACAATATCCCTGAGGAGGGGTGGAATCTAACCCCGAACGAGAACCATGGCAATGATGAAAGTGCTTTTGTTTATTATTGCGATAACGAGGTGAGTAGATTATGAGGTTGCGTATGAAAGCAAATCTTGTCACGCCTGGAACATGTATTCTAATTGTTTCTGCAGACAGTTGATGGTGTCGAGTTTCCTAAATTTCCCCCTCAACTAGAAACCAAATCCGACAAGGAGCGACTAATAGTCGCTGACATGAGCTCCAACTTTCTCAGCCGAAGAGTCGATGTGAGCAAGTACGCAGTAATATTCGGCGGTGCCCAAAAAGTAAGATACGACAACAAGCAAGTGACTCCTTGCAATCCACGCTAACACCAGAGAAAAGAACATCGGTATCACCGATATCACATTCGTAATCGTTCGCAAAGACATCCTCACCACCCAACCATCCAATTCCTTCCTCCACGCAGTAGGAATCTGGTCACCTCCAAGTACGTTTCTTCCATGTCAACCCCCTCCTATCAAATATCCCCCCCCCGAGACCCTCCTAAACCCCATATTTCCCCTATCAGCAAACCCCCCTTAAAGCCCCAAACTAACCCCCCTCGCCCCAGCAATCCTCCACTACCCCACCCTCTCCACCACCTCCTCCCTCTACAACACCATGCCCATCTTCTCCATCTGGATCTCCCTCCGCATAATCCACCTCCTCCTCTCCACCCACAGCACCACCCACCCCCCCCTCCTCGGCCAAGAAAACACCTCCGCACACAAATCCACCCTCATCTACAAAATCCTCTCCCGCTACCCTTCCATCTACAACATCAATGTCCCCAACCCTGCCGCACGGTCGAGAATGAATATTTGTTTTAGGATCACCCGCCCCCTTGGTGAGGGAAGGGAGGGTGATGAGGGAAGGAAAGTGGGGGATGAGGGAATAGAGAAGATGTTTTTGAAGGGCGCGGAGGAGAGGGGGTTGTTGGGGTTGAAAGGGCATAGGAGTGTGGGGGGGGTGAGGGTTAGTTGTTATAATGCGGTGGGGGTGGGGATGGTGGAGAGGTTGTGTGCGTGGTTGGGGGAGTTTGCGGAGGGGACTAAGGGGGAATGATAGGTGTTTTGTGGAGGAGGTGTTTGGGGGGTAGGAGGGTTTGGAGGGGGGGGCGGGGGGGCGGTTGCGTTGTTGGTGGGAGGAGATGTAGATAGGCGTGGCTGCATGAAATGAGATGCGGATGATGAAACTCAACGATTTCTGGTAGACGGAGAAGGGGATGGATGTTTAAGCGGAATTTACACCCTCCGTACAGGGAGTTATAGAAAAGAAGCGCTCAACGATTTCTGACCATAGACGGAGAAAAGAGATATTAAGCGAAATTCATACCCTCCGTACAGGGAACTACATATAGAAAAGCAGCGCACTCTTTCACGACGTTCGTTAGAAGCGTAAACATCTTTGGGACTTGATAAATATATTTCGTGCTATGTACAATGTCTGAAGCCTAAGGTAAATAATGATCCTGCCAACTTACTTCCATTTCCCCAACGCTTTGCAAAGTATACGTAACGCCACACCAATGCACGCTCTATACCAAATTCATACTTCATAATAGTTGCCAATATCCCGAATGAACGAATCACGCACATGCAGCAAATGCCGCCACAACAGCAACAGCCGCAGTCAGTGCGATGCCTGCATACGAGACACCCCTCAAGCTTGCGCCGCTAGTAGCCGTACTTGTCGCAGTAGCGAAAGGCGATGAACCCGTACCGGAAACAGCTATCCTAGCACCGCCAGTCTGGGAGACAGCAGCTTGGACAGCGTTGGCTACGGCCGTGGCACCAGGAACGCTAGCTGTGCCTGTCCCAATCTCTTTGACATTAGAATCAGTGGCGTTGAAATCCGTCTGTGCGAGAGAAATCTCGTTGTTTGCCAGATCGTATACCACGTACGCGGATCGGAGGAAGGTGTCGCCTAAGACGGCTGTCTCGCCCTCTGCTGGGGCAATACCGAAAACGCAGTCGAGGGATTCTTCACCACCTCCTCCGGATTGGCCACCCTCGGAGTTGGGGTCCTCCCGGTCTTCGCTCGTGCCTGTATTCGCGTTGATAACAAGCTCGTTCATTGCCACAGAGATGGTGGCTGAAGTGAAGGTGAAATCCATCGTGATGTTTTCGTTTGCAAGGCTACAGCTGCAAGCACCTAATTGTTGCTCTTCATCGTATTGGACCTTCAGAGCGGAATAGATGGCGCTGGTCAAGTCGTTGGGTAGGTATGTCAAGCTACTTCCACTGTCTAAGATCACAACAGTGGGTAAATCCGTCGTTAGGTTCTGAGTAGTCGTGCCATCTTTGAGGCTCATATCTGTCAAAGTGATGAGGAATTCGGCGTACGTGTCATCTACTGTTTGGATTGGAACGCTTTCCAAGGACCCAGTATACTTGTCTGTATCCACACCACCGAAAAGTATCGATCCAGTATTTGCCTCGAGGTCATTCAACCACAAAGAGTACGCATTGGATTGGATCAACCCATTGTTGGCCATTGCTTGAGGAAGATTTGCATAACTCTTTTGCCTGGCCGTATCCGCCTGCGCTTCATCTGCGGTGTATCCAATACCCAATATGCCTTCTGCTGAGTTGGAGTCATATCCAATACCGAATTGCAGGGCCGTCAAAGATTTGCCGCCGATACTGACTGTATCCGTAGCATAGTCACCCGCAGCTCCAGAGCCATCAACATACGAGACGTTGAAAACGCTGTTCACGTATTTGTAGGTGGAGGAAGAGTTTGCGTCGTAGGTGCCCGATATTGAACAAGGGTCCCCTCGCTCCGTGCATATTTCAGAGTCGGCTACATTTACCCACAAGTCGCTGCTACCAGTATCGATATGTAATGCGAAATTCTGAGCAGGCGTTCCTATGGTGACATTGGCAAAGTAGAGTGTGCCATAATTGGCTAAGGTTTCCGTGACAGTTTGCGACTGCCGTCGACGGAGTGCATATCTCGTCACAGGATTTGGTATATGTCTCCTCGCAATGTCAAGACCGACGACGTCAGGTGTATCTCGTTCAATGAGGTTAAGGGCCGCTGACCCTGAGGCGAAGAGTCCTGCTGCCAGAGCAGTGACTGTGAGACTTTTCATATTGTATTTTCTTGTATCTTGTAGTCCTTGGAAATTGGTTGGAGCGCTTCTTGTACGCAGGGAGATCAATCGAAAGACCTGATGCTAGTAGTGTTGTTTCAGCCTTGTCTGACTGATCTCCCAAGATACGAAAAGAGTGATACGAGGTTGGAGTGATACAAGATTTGTGGAAGGGTAAAGACTGGGAGAGGGAGGGTATTATTGATAAAAAGAAAGCTGACGCGGCGAGCGTGCAGGGTATTAGTACAGCCGGAAAGAAACAGAAGGCTATGACACTATAACCTGGTGGGTAAGTCGACGTGGACACTAGGAAAAGCACGAATAAGAACAGTAATACTTAAAGCTTTGCTCATGAGACATGACAATAATCGTGGCGAATGCAAAGAGGAGGAGGCTCATTGGGGGTAGGAGTACGTCAGCTACTGGATCACTCTGCGCAAGGGCGACGTAATCCTCCGGCATCCTCTAGCCCTTTTCAGGAATGGAAGATTTCCGGCAAGCATGATGGACTTATGACCACTCAAGTTGACGTACTTTGAGGCTAAGGTACCTCGGTCACATGTGATTGCAATAGCTTGATAAGTTTGGTGATGAAAAGTTACCTTCAAAGTCGAAACAGAGGAAACAGTATTCACGTTGGAGTGAGCGGCGGCCGCAAGTTGATGATTCGTCACCCGCTGCCCGAACCGGCTTGGCACGTCATGCTGCTGTAGCTGAGACCTAAGGTAAACTTACGATATACGAGTACGAAAGATCTGTAATCTTTGCAGCTTCAGTTGCTACTCCTCATATGCACGAGGCATGGGGTATGTTACAGGGAGTCCCGACTTTTTGGTGGTAGAGCCTTTTGGTCGCCCCAAGAATTGATCCTTTCGACTTTCAAGCAATAGGTTGAAAGTATTCATTGTTTGTTACATTAATGGAGGTACAATGTTACAAGCAGCTTTTGCGTCAATGAATGGCGCAGACTTCACTGAAAGCTATATCTGACAGAGCTCCCAGACTTGGACTTGAAGAACCAATAAAACCGACAGCCACCATGATATTGATGTACAGAAGTATTAATGTATCTGGTGAACCCGATTGATGGAAGATCGCCCCAGCCAATGCCAAGCTTGTCGCTAAAAGGCTTGACACACGGGAGCTTGTCCATTTGGAGACAACGCGTTTGTGGCGCGTCATATCAGATCTCTCGACAATCTGGCGCACTGATCAATTGTCTCCATACTGGGCACCACCTACAATGTCGAAAGCAGAATCATCCTCATCAGCAGCAAACAATGGCATCAAACCCAATCCCAACGCAAGCGGTTACGATCTCCCCTGGTATAGCCCCTCAACCTCCCCACCACTACCACCACAACTAACCCCCTCCCCAGGGTCGAAAAGTACCGCCCCGTCTACCTCGACGACATAGTCGGCAACACCGAAACAATCGAGCGTCTCAAAATCATCGCCAAAGACGGCAACATGCCCCACCTCATCATCAGCGGCATGCCCGGCATCGGCAAAACAACCTCCATCCTCTGTCTCGCCCGCCAACTCCTCGGCCCCGCCTACAAAGAAGCCGTCCTCGAACTCAACGCCTCCGACGAGCGCGGCATCGACGTCGTCCGCAACCGCATAAAATCTTTCGCCCAAAAAAAAGTCACTCTGCCCCCAGGCCGCCAAAAACTCATCATCCTCGACGAAGCCGACAGCATGACCTCCGGCGCCCAACAAGCCCTCCGCCGCACCATGGAAATCTATTCCTCAACCACCCGCTTCGCGTTCGCCTGCAACGCGTCTAATAAAATCATCGAACCCATCCAATCCCGCTGCGCTATCCTCCGCTACGCCCGCCTCTCCGACGCACAAGTCGTTTCCCGCCTCTTGCAAATCTGCAGCGCGGAAAGCGTGGAATATTCCGACGATGGGATCGCAGCCCTCGTGTTCAGCGCTGAGGGAGATATGCGCCAGGCAATCAACAACCTGCAATCCACCTCCGCGGGCTTCGGCTTCGTATCCGGTGAAAACGTCTTCCGCGTCGTCGACTCCCCGCACCCGATAAAAGTCCAAGCCGTAATAAAAGCTTGCCATGAAACTCGGATCGAACAAGCGATTGAAGGGATTACGGAGCTCTGGGACTTGGGGTATAGCAGCCATGATATTATTAGTAGTATGTTTCGGGTTACGAAAACGATGCCGGGGTTGAGCGAGCATGCGCGGTTGGAGTTTATAAGGGAGATTGGGTTTGGGCATATGAGGATTTTGGAGGGGATGCAGACGCTGGTGCAGCTTTGGGGGGTGGTGGCGAAGTTGTGTAGGATTAATATGAAAGGGGGGTTGTTTGTGCCGCCTTGATGGGTGGTTCAAGCGCGAGGGCGTTTGGGCCGGGAGTGGGGAGTGGGGATGGAGGAGGAGGGGTAAAAGGGGGGAGTGGATGGTAATTCAATTGTATATATATTTGGCTGTGCGTTGCGTTGCGGAGCACGCACCTGGTGTTAGGCGAAGGTAGTCGGTGTCTTTGTGAAATGTGAGGACGAGGTACGCTCCATCAGGACGCACAGAGAAGCACGATGGGCTTGAAGTAGTCCTATATTCTACGGCAGAAGGCCTGCCGTGGTCATCATCACTGCTGTAATGGCGGTGGTATGAGCTATAAGCTGCTGATTAACAAGCAGAAGAGCTTCCGTTCTTTATTCGCTTATCACCAAAGGGGTTGGAGAGCGCAGAGGCCATTTCACGGCCCAAACTTCATCAGCGCCCCCTCACTCTCCGTCAACCACCACAAACACTTCCACCACGCAAAAGCCCCCGCTATCAAAACAATATAATACATCACCGTCCATCCCACACCCAATTCCCACTTCTCATCTTCCCCCTCCCTCCTTTTCACATCCCCATCATCATCCTTCCCCCTCACAGCCGGACCTCCCACCGTACCGCCTTCAACAGCAACGCCCCCCACCCTCCCCCATACCCTCGGCAATCCCATCCAATTACAAAACGAATGCACAACCACCACACCCCACACATTCCCCGTCCTCAGAAACAAAAACGTCGCATACCATCCAAACACAGTCGTATACCCAAACTGCACCAGACTCCTAACCAGCGCTGGGATCAAGGGCGTGAAAGGATGCGTGAGTGTGAATTCGTAGAAATGGTGAATATGTGCTATACCGAAGTAGAGCGGGGTAGCGAAGATAAGAGTGGCAGGTGTGGGAGATGGGGTGATGAGTAGGTGGAGCGGAATGAGGAGGGAGCGGAAAAACAGTTCCTCATTGGTAGGCCCGGCGATGAAATTGCGATAGCCGATCCAGCTACTGAGCGTCTCATAGAGGTCTTGGCCGGTAATCCAACATCTCCATCCCGACTCAATTACTCCTCTTTCGAAGAGCGGGCCGGAGAAGAGGAGGGCTGTGAGGAGAAAGGGTTTTAGGATCGATAGGGGAGAGATGGGGTAGAAGCCGAGATGGTGGAGGATTTGAGAGGGGGAGAGGTGGCCGTGGTGGGAGAGGAGGTAGAGGGTGGGGAGGGCGCAGAGGGTGACGGATAGGTTGACGAGGCGGATGCGGGCGCGGATGACGGTGGGGGCGTCGCGGCTGAGGGTGGGGGAGGGGCGGGTGGTGGTGGAGAGGTAGAAGGGGAGGACGTAGAGGGTTGTGTAGAGGATCTGTGAGGGTTGTGAGATGGGTGGTGGTTGGATTGGGGGCAGTGAGTCATGAAGAAGAGAGATGGGGTCCCTTGTCAATCAAGAAGTGTTGAGGGGTTGTTTGGGGAGGGTTGCGCATGTCCAATGTTCGAGGATGCCGCCATCTTGAAAGGCCTCTTCTCTCACAATGTGTTGTAGGAAGCTAAGAAATAAACAAAGTGCAAGACGTGAAGTTGACTGCTATTGGAAAGTGACATACCGACAGCGCAACAGCAGCGCTAGCTGTTAACATCGGTGGCTGCCGTTTGTCTAAGAGGTAGCATCAGCTTCAGCGCTTGAGTGGTGTACAACCGTCCGTTTAAGGAAGCGCGCGACGTACCTGTGTCCCCAAGGTAAGTTGACAATCGATCGTATAAGCCTGTGGGGGCCATTATTGGCCGCTTCCCAAAGCGGATGATGGCATCATGCAGATAGGAGGCAGATAGGAGAGGTGGAATCTGATGACTCTTTGTGAGGGTTTTGTTGAGACAGGCAGTCTCTGAGCCAGTCAATATTGTTCCATGATGGCCTATTGTCAGAGAAGTGTCGCATGAGAAAGTGCTGGGACGAGGAAGGATTGGTATAGCATCAAATCCGATGTTCAGCCGATTGGAGAAATAATCATCGAACCGACAGTGTTAGGCGGGAGCAGAGTACCAGTAGAAGAGTTGTCCATGCATGCATTTAATTTCGGCTTGCACGTTCCACGCCATGAAACGGGCTGGAAATAGAAACCACTTAACGCGTCCCACTCGTCCCACTCATCACGATAAAAGGAGTTATCGATAAGATTGTGGGACAGGAGGGAGAAAGTAACGAGACGAGAGCGAAAGATGCGAAATTGAATAGAAGAACAAAACAGCCTCCAGTTGCTGGCTGCCTTCGCAAGAAAGCACGATTACTTCAAGCGACATCTCATTACTCATTCCTCTTGTTATTCTGCCTGTTGCAATTTCAATCAATTGAAAAGACCTTCACCCCTGGATCTGGATTTTTGATTGGCAAGCAGCCCTGACCGTTAGAGCCACTCCAAGTCCAACCGAACTCGTTACGTTCACCAGTCAGGTAGAAGTACACCCGGGGCTGCCCTGCGCTAGCCTGCCCCCTACTCCCCACCCAAATCAAATCAGCATCATCCTCCTCCCCTCTCCCTATCTTCTATCTAATCCTCCACCAACTCGCCTTTTTTTTCTTCTACTATTCTTGTTCAAACCCTTTAATTATGTGTTCGACTTAATCATTCACTACACTCATTCAATCCCAATTATTCTGGTTGTCTAGTCACTCTTTATACATTCCTTTTTATGGCAATCTAGCCTCCCACAGTCCTTCAAGCGATCCAACGGCCAACCCTTTTTTCAGCTGTACACAGTCATTCCTTTATCTTCATGAGAATGCTTATTTTATCGACGAGCCTACGACGACAATTGCGAAGTAATGAGATCTGACTCAGACTATGCCTTCTCCACGCCGCACGAGTTCACGCTCTCCGCCAAAAAGAGCGGCGCTCCACGAACGGTCCGATTCGCATAATAATGAGAGAACACTGCGCTTGGTTGGAGAGCCCCAGGCGCCGCATTATGGCAAGGCTCCATACCCGACAAAACCTCAGCACATCCTCTCGCCTAATATGTACTTAGGACAAGGGTCTGCGGAAGGGGCTGAGTCTGACGTTTCAAGTGAAACGAGATCTGTTATTGAGGACTCCCCAATTGTGGCAACTTCACAAAACCGCATAGACCACCCAGATGTGGATCAGAACGAGAATGCGCCAACTACAACCCGATCCTCTACCAATGCTTCCTTCTACACCCCTCGATTCCTCACACCTGGTATGGACACAAGCACTAGCTTCCTGGATGATCGACCTTCGAACGATGGTGGTCGCGTGTCCAGTGATGATATTGTGCAACTGCCCAGCGTTCCACCTAAAGCCGAGTCCTCGAGGCCCCCGTCAACATCATACCAATATGATACATCCTCTCGACAACCGGTTGCGGCCAAAGAATCAGACTCCTCCCTTTCTTCCACAAACTCCACAGGCACTGTTATAGTAAAGAAACACAGACATGGAGGGAAACGCGCGTCATATTCAGCCTTTCCACCCTTGGCTCGGCCTTCGTCCTCAAAATCGAACCTATCTCTGTCTACTCCACAGAAGGCCGCACGTAGGGATTCGGATGAGCTATCCTCGCCAGTCTCTCCCATGTCTCCAGAGTCACCTGAGTTTTCGGTACCCAGAGAACGTCGCATCTCTTCTGTGCCCGTTTATCCAAACCTACATGCAGCCAGCGCAAGCGCCTTAAACCTTCAATACCCTGTTATACGGCCCCCATCAGCATCAGCGTCATGGGCAGAGCCCCCTACCTCTTCCCATTCACGACCTCCGCGGGTGCCGGAAAGGAATCCTGATCGATGGAACCCTCACCTATCAACTGTACAATCCATTCATTCAGAAGGAACTGGGTCCTCATCGGAGGGACGGCGCAGTAAGAATTTGGGGCCACCAGACTCAACGCGACAAAGCAAGTCCTCGTCCAACGGTGGTAATGCTGTAGGGAGTTCTGACTTGCCTGCTCTGCCGAGTCCACTTGGAGAAAGTTCACATACGCCGCCATTACCAAGTCCACCGCCAGTTCACCGCCGAGATTTTACAGGTTCGACTATACGTGTCGTTAATGAAAGTGAGGACCGAGCAATGAATCTGCCTCCAACAATACCCGGGTCCCGGGGGTCAGAGTATCTAGGGGTCTCTCAAAGAGAGTACCGTAACAGTGTCGTAACAAGGCCATCATCTAGAGCCAGCTTTTTCAGAGATAGCATCCCCGCTTGGGCGAAGTGAGTATCAGCTGTTGCAAGCGCACCTCTAGGAGGACCTCTGCTAACCTCGATCAAAAGAGCCTACTACGCCCGTCCTCCTTCTTCCTCATCATTACCACCAACCCGCCGAGGAAGTCGTCCATCTTCTTCTAATAGTTTCTCATTCAACATCTTCCAGCCTCGAAATCGACGGGAAGCGGAAAGTGGTCAATTTCGGAGAAGGGACTCAATGGCTATTGAACAAGTGCGGCGGCCGAGTCAACTCGATCTGGCTGGAGCATTAGGACCCCCACTACAAAGGACACCTAGCTGGTCTCCCCATTTATGGCACGACAGGTCATCTCTTGGCAGGAGACGGAGTCTTTTCATTGTCCCAAGTGTGGATGAAAGAGCGGAGGGGAGGGCGTTGAACAAGAGGAATATTCAGATCGTTCTCTTCGCTATCGGCTATATATTCCCTCCAGGTAAGATGAAACAAGGAAGGCTGTTCCGATCGAATGATGCTGACCTAATCTAAAGCCTGGTTTATTGCCTCTTTTCTACCTCTCCCGCCCAAATCAGCAGACCGTAACGTCAAAGGCAAGAACGTCGCCCCCAGAACGCAATTAGAGGAGGACCTCGAAAAGCAGTTGAGCCCTATCGACGCAGCACGATATGAGAACGCGAGATGGTGGCGCAACATTAATCGAATATTGTCTGCGTTCGGGATCCTCATTATCATCGCCATTGTTAGCCTAATCATGACACTATCTAGGAAATTCCCAGCTGACCGGGTTTCTAGATCGCGCTCGCAGTAGTTGCTGCCAAATAGCATCCACATCACACCATACCACACCACACCACAGAACCACGTGGCTCGCCTTTACGACTTAAGCGCTTTTTTCTAACGACTTACAAACCTAACGAACGCCAGTCGAGCGTCACGTTACCCACACACATTACCAATAATGTCCTCCGATCTCCTTTTGTCCTATACAAAACTCACGACACGAGAAAAATTGTTCTACTACCTCCATTTCACGACTATCATATGTATAACTACGACTATTATTATTATTTACAAAGGAAGCATGGGATTATAAAGGATGACATTCTTAGCGATTTTAGCGAGCATGTGGATATGAATATCTATGGGATACCCCCCCTTGCACAAAGCTTTGAACTTTTTGGGATGAATTCGCTTTTGGCTGATGGCTGCAAATCAAATCATTTGCTTGAGAAGGAGCTACCTAGCTGGTGGTTGTTTTGGTCATTCTTGGACAGCGGCGGATGATACGATTGTATGCCATACCTGAGATACCTTTCATGCAACTTACTTATTAGATTTAATTAATGTCTTATATGACACCTCAACTTTGGTTGTTCTCCAAAACTTTTCTTCCTTAATCAATGTATGTCTTAAGGCACCTCAACTTTGATTAATGTCTCATATGATACCCAACCTCAACTTCAATCATTTCATGCAACTTACCTTTTGAATATAATGAATGTTTCACACGACATCTCAACTTCACTCAATTTCCAATTATTCTTGGTCTGACATCTAATGTGGGACACGCATGCGCTTCATGCACTTCACCATCACCCTAGTGTGAGGACACGTTATACAAGTGATGCAAGAGAAGTGGAGCTATTTCATGCGCTTCAACATTACCTTTCTCTAGTGTAATGACACGTTATACATTTAATATAGGCCATGCATGCGCTTCAACGCTTCAACGCTTCAACATCCCTTTAGTGTAAGGACGGCAAACAAACAGGACAGGACACGTTACAACAACTACAACAGGCGGAAACGGCGATCAAGCACTACCTACTCCTAGGGGGGCATACTAAATTGTATCTTTAACCGCTAGGGTGAATATCTATCTTCGATTTCCAGCGGGGAGGCTGTAGCGTAGTACCGCTCGCTGCTTAGAATAGCTTTTCGGGTGGAGGTATTAGGATAGTAGTATGCAATTTAAGGAGATCTGGCGAGGTGATAAATATTGGGGAGTTTGTGAGAGTGAAGGGGATGGGGAGGGTGATGGTGATGGGTAGAGAATTGAAGGGGAGGGAAGACGAGGGAAAGGAAAGGCAGGGAAGACAAGATAAATGAGGGAGGAATAGGACAAACATTACCAGGCCTTTTGAGTGTAAGGACTCTGGTAGAAAGCCCTCGCCAGCAATCGGGGTATATTAAACAAGTCTATCTATGTAAATGGCTCAGGAAAGCCCGGCACATGCAACAAACAAAACCATCTATACAGAAGCGTTCTACCGCTTCCCGAAAACACCAGCAACTTCAGTTCAACTAACCACAAAATCTCAGAGTGTCTTCCCCAACTTCTCCTCAACCGCAACCTTCAGATCCCCCCCAGCAGGCAAACTAACACTCTGCCCCCTCTCCCTCCTCCTCTCCACCTCCTCTCTAATCTCCGTCACCGCCTCATCCACCTCCCTCGCCGGATCACTCGGCAACCCCAATCCCATGACCGGATGCTCTCCATTCTCATTCTTTCGATTCTCGTTATTATCCTCCCCTTTTTTCATTGCGGCCCCTTTATTCCTCTCTTTCAGTTTTCGGATTAGGAAGGGTTTGGCAGGGGAGGCGAAGAAGGTCATGGAGAGGATGACGCCGATGATGGCGTAGAAGTAGACGCGGGCCCAGACGAGGAGGGAGGCGCGGAGGGTGAGGAGCATGAAGGGGGTTGTGGTGAAGGCAAAGGTGGCTTGGGTTGTTAGGAAGGAGAAGATGTCGTAGTAGGGTTTGTAGGGGGTGGGGCGGAGGCCGTCGGGGGTGAGGAAGAAGGGGCGGATGTGCCGGCGGACGTCTGGTGTGAAATGTAAGTGGGGAGCTTGAGGGTTTGCTGTGGAGTACATTGAGAATTTGGGGTAGGAGCGGGGGTTTAGGGGCGACATGGTTGTTCGAACCACTCTATCTTTGGAGTCACTGGAGAGCTAAGGAGACTTACTTTTGGCAATGCTTTGTACGAATGCTGCTAACATAAAGGTCAAATAGTAGCCCGGGGCAAAGCCATGCCAGAAAGCACTGGTGGCAAAGGTAGCAAGGCTGGCTCGGAATCCAGGTTTTTTGCCTTTTGGTGTCACCCTTAGGTATACGTAGTTTCGTAGCCAATTGTTTGTGTTCATGTTCCAGTTCTCAACATATCCTCGAGAGTTTTGGGCAGTTTCGATACCCCATGGGTTAACATTCTGCAATCGATTCCAGTCTGCTTTCTTGGTCTTCGGATTTATGCCTTTGTAGCCCATGCCGGAGAGAATGCAAGCTCCTTCGGTAAGGTACCATACGCCATAATACTTCATGCGGGTTGAAAAGCCTAACATATATAGAAGCCAAATCCGTCGTAGAAAACCATACTTCATATACTCATCTCCGGTGACCAGGTCATTATTGTACCATCCAGAGAATTTCAGAAATCCGAAAATCCAAACAAGGCCTATCACAGCTTTGATAGTAGCTGGAGTACCACTTCGTGGGATTCGACGCTTCTTGCGTGTCTTTGGTATTATCGCAGGATCCGTACCTGCCGGGACATCAAACATGCTAGTCTCTAGCCAACTGCGATAGTCAACGAAGTCGAATGATGGTCCGGCAAACAGCGATGGGAAGAATAGCTAAAGCATTCTCAGATAGAACCATTGATCTCTACAGCCTGCTAACTTACCACGTAACCTGCGTAGTCGAGGAGGCTTGGTAGCTCAGGTAAGGCCTTCTCACGTTGAAAGTCTGCGAGGTCCTTTTGTGGTAGTCGTCCATCTTGCACGTTCCAACAGAAGGCACTAAGCTTATAACAATCAGGCCCAGTGTAACCCTAGAGTTTTCCAGCATACCTTCATGATCAAGACCATCTGGGCTCCTGACTTCGTAGTGAGCATAATTCAGAATACTGGCTCCCAATCCAGAGAACGCACCAGTAATATCAACCAAATCTGGCCTGCTAACATAGAACTGACGGATGATGTGGTTGGATGACATGTGACCCATGAGGAAGACGAACGCTATCCAGGGCATCAAAGGGCCGTCGACATATGCAGCAATCAAATATGCCCCTGCAGAGCTTATGAACAAGGTACGAATGCCAGCCCAAAGGTCGAAGAGCCCAACAAGGTAAAACATAGAAACACTGGGCATATGTCAGGCATCTTGCGGCAGGAGTCTGGTCTTGCTGGCGTACGCTATTATAAACAGATTCTTCTGGTAGGGTTTGGTATCTGGTATACGCTTGAGGACTCCGGCAAGTGGGTAGGAGAGGAGAAAGGAGAATATCATCTTCACTGCGACAAATCAGTATTTCCTTGAACATTTATCCTCAGTGTAATCCTCACGTTCATCGACTGAAGCCCCAGTTGCGGACGCCCCATACTGAAAAGCTGTACTGGCATCAGCCTACTCTAGCCCAATATACCTTGGGCAAGCAGCTCACGGATGTCAATGTAGGGCAACATGTTGCCAGCTCTTTTAACGACTATAGAGCGAAAAGGAGCACAGTCTTCATGGAGTCAACTGTCATCCCAGGTGTTCCACGCTTAAGGGAATTGATTGTCGGAAAACTGGTGCCCATCATGTGCTGAGAGTGGCTTGCATCACATTAAGCTGTTGGGCGGGGCCTTTTGTTGAGCTCGCTCGGGGGCTACCGCTTTAGCGGGGGAGCTAGGGGACGGTATCCCGCTACCTTATGCACCCCTGATTACATAGGTGAAAACGGCTTTATGTTTATCTTGTCTTTTGCCTTACTATGATCCTCTAGTTGATAAATAGCAGTTAAATATAATATACAAGAGACGTAGGTAGAGACAGTGTGCGCTAGGAATACTATACGAAAAACGATATTTCCAAGGAAAACGTTGGTAAGGCCACAACGAGCTGGCATTCAATTCAGGATTAGACTGGCAAAGACTGCCAGGTCTCTACTGTTTCATTAGATATAGGTAGAATACATTCCATTCATTCATCGTCACCAAGGCTTATCATAGCTCGCTTTCCGTCTCTGCATTACTGGGTGCGGTCTGCATGCCATCAGCACCTTTGGCCAGGTCTTCACAGGACAGCACGAATTCCCATCCCTGCTCGCTGTTGAACTCAATGCACTGCTTTGCAAATTTCGGACTCGTCGTTGCGCATCCATCACTCAAAAGAAGAATATCCCAGCCCTTCATGCAAGCGTCTAGGAGACTGCTTCCCACACATTGATCAGTATTTGCGCCGGCAAAAAAAAGAGTCCTGATCCCGCGAGGAGTCAGAACGTCTTCGATAGCCGTTCCCCCCCAAAATCCTGACAGGCGGTTTTTGTGAATCCGGATATCTTGGGACTGGTGCCTCTCCTCCAGTGGCGTGTAAGATGCCGTGTTTCACTGGTCTCGCATCAGCACCAATCCTCCCTCAATGACCGAGCCGTCTTCTAGTTCCACAGGACCAACGTCCGACCCAAGCCCTTTGATCCGCCGGTCACCATTGAAGTTGTTGTCGGCCGCAAACCCTTTGACGATCGTGGGCGGCATCTCGTCAATGTCCTGTTCGGTCAAGCCCCAATTAAGCCACACGATCTGGATTCCAACCTTCCTGCAGGCTGGGATCGCATACTGCAAAAGTTTGTCTACCGCTTTCAAACCGACAGCGTCAACGGGGCGTCCAAGTGATGGCGATAAGAAGTAATTTTGCAGATCCACAACTACAAGAGCGGATTTAGCGGGGTCGATTGCAACTCGGGCCTTCGTTATGTCTAACAGAACGCGCGGATAAAGAGGTGGGCATGTGGGTGTAGCAGGGTGGGTGAGATCGAATCCATCCGCTTCTGAATGAAGCCAGAAATTCTTTTTGCCACCGATGACTTCGTGCTGCTCGGTTGGCATTATGGTGCTTGTCATGTGCCTTTCAGCAGCTGCACGGAGAAGACAAGGTAATTATGGTCGATGAGATCTAAGGTCGACTACTCCTAGCGAGTGTTGAAATCTTTAGCACCGTTGCTGTAGAAAGAGAGAGGAGGGGGCCCGAAGCGCTAGTCTAATTTGAGGTTTGGAAGACTTCCACCTTCGAACCTCCTAGCGAGTTTTTATATGTTTAGCGCCGTTTCTATAGAAAGAGGGGGGGGG
>KI911116.1:1146296-1252104 GCA_000482085.2 Cladonia metacorallifera KoLRI002260 | reverse complement strand
GGGGGGGGGGGGGGGGGGGGGGGGTACAATGCAGAGTGAATCCTTGGTCTTAGCGTCATATTTCTATAGTACTCTGGGAAAATAAGGTTTTTTACTTTCAAGATAGGCTTGTGTGTTGAAGGACCTGTGTTGAAGAACCTGTGTTGAAGGACCGACGGCTTCGTTCTTCCACAGTACGGATGTGTAGGCATGCACACAGAAACCACGTATGTCATCTTCAAGGAAATCAACAAGGGATGTTGTCTACAGAGACGAGACTGTTCGAATGAGTGGACGTTTGTTATAACATCGCAGAAGATCCCCTTCGGCGCCCTCACCCGCAACTGCGGCTACTCCACTATGGCCTTCAGTATCCTATTGACACTTCTACTCACTTCACCCCATGTTTTAGCTTGCTATGAATATAAACATGGTAGCGACGCGTCGCGACCTCTAACAGGTATTTTCGAATATTCTACCGTGCAAGCGGCCCGGCAGACTTCTACCAGGCTCTGCATAATCTAGAAACCTATATATCACTAGATTAAACAGTATTATATATACATCGTAAAACAATACTGACAATTCACAGCATCATCTGGCTTCACACAAGAAATACTGGTACTCTAGTCATGCGAAGTTGGCTCTCAATTCGACTTTCACAACAAATCACTGCTACACTGAGCGCTCCTTACGGCATCAGTCCTGCCACACTGGGAACAATCAGAAATATGACTGATTTCGACCCAACGCTGAATTCCCTGCAGACTTCCATGCAACTCCTGAGGTAACGGCAGGCGGCGCTACAATGGCCGGCCGCTTCGGTACCTCCTTCGTAACATGAGTCTCTTGGCTGATTCTGTACACTGAACCTACTGACGGTAGTAGGGTACTTGCAGCTCGCAATGAACACAGTCTGAGCAGTCGAGCAGTGCCTGCAGATGTCGAATCAGTCGCTTACTTTCGATGCGGAGTTGGGCAGTCAATGCCTTTTCAGTGACATGATTGAGAATGGGGCGAGGAGGCCACACACGGGTGCAACATGCTATACATGTCTGCATCTCAGCCGAAATCACTCGTCCGTCAGAGCCTGGAGTTTTTTTCGTCCACGTAGAAAGTGATGTACTACGCCAAGTAGAGCAGTCCTTATGCATTCGGTCCCAGCAATCATGATCACAGTGGAGTGATCTCGATCTTCTCGCAAGACATTTGAAGTACGGACGACTCGCCCGCCGCGTGATATTGTCCAAGAGAAGGATAGTCCAGCGCCTGATTAGTATTTTGAAAATTACATTCTAATCCAAGCAACCAGAGTGCACCATGTTCGTCTACGAGGACGAAATGGGAAGCCGCAAGTATGCCAACAGTAGACTGCCGCCTCAAACCGTAAGCTACCATGCTGACAAATCGAGTAATAGTCGTGATCAGTCTGCTTATCCGGTGGCAGTTGCAGCAGCAACTATGGACTGAACATTCTCAGCCAACACTTGACCTTCGCGGCAGGCTGCGCCAGCTTCGCCGGCAGCCGCAACATCGGCGGGCTCCAATTCGGGACCCAAGAGTTGAAGCCCAGCATCAACGGCCGCAATAATAAGATCGCAAATATCCTGATCGAAAGGGTCGCTATTCGCATCGTATGCGAGCTCGAGTTCCAAATGAGCGGCAATCTGGCCATTCCCAGAGCCCTCTTCCTGTGTAATGACTGCAAAATAATTGGTAGCAGGACAGAAGACATCATTCCTATTGCAAGATTCGCCAGACCGAACACTACCTTCGTTGCAGGTGTTTTCTGTTGCACACATCACATTTCCTTGCGCGCTGCTATTGACGGCGGAAGCAGCTCGTGCTATCAGAGCCGGAAGCAGTGCCGGAGTGCAGGAACTATCGACGATGTTCATGACAATGCTACCGGAATCCTTGTTTGCTGCCTTATTGACCGTATCATATGTTGTTACATCCCCGATTTTCCATTTGGACGGACTGTTGTCACACGATCCCCCAGTCGGACAGGCGCTAACAAGCAGGCTCGAAAGCCCGCTGTAGAGAGGGTCACCAAACGTTTTTCCAACATTAAAGCTATCATTTCCAACAAATACGGTGGAACTTGGGACAGGAGGAAGAGTGGAGATAGGGCTGTTGGCACCAGTGCACTGGACTCCTGCATATCCTGGCACTGGACCTTCCTCCGCATATGCCGCGACAATCCCGTTTGCTAAGTCTGTAGAAGTACACGGGAATGGGTTCGTCGGCTTCAATGCAGTAGCTGTCGTTGTCAAAGGTCCAATCGAGGCCGGAACCGCGGTGTAGGCGCGGCTGTCTGTTCCCGGTAGAGACGGTAGCTTGCCTGTGTACCCGTCGTAGCCACACCCTGGAGGCCCATCTTCGTCTGGGTCTTCCTCCCATTCGCAGTTGCTCAATGGCGTAATTAGTATCTTAGGCGAAGGCTGTCCGCCGGGTGGAGCCGTCGTTGGCGGAGTGGTCGTTGGCGAAGGACTTAGAGAAGGTGATGTACTGGCTATATCGGACGCCGGGAGGGGCGAGTCGAGTTTCTCTACAGGTACTGAGGATTGAACTTTTACAGAAATACATGTGCTACCGCTAAGCCTTCGCTCCAGGCCGCGACCATGGATCGAACGTCTTTTCAGCTTCGGACCCACGTTGTTGGGGTCCTGGCTTGCCTCAGGGCAAATTTCCTCGACTCCTGCCGTGAATTCTTGGTCAGTTAGACCATCATTGAACTCATCATCTGAGTTTGGTGGCGGCGGTGGCGGCTGTGGTTGTGCAGTATCGCCCATAGAAATGCCCAGTGCTACAGCTACCTGTTGACACGAAGGATTCCTTCTAGGGTCGGCACCGCAAAGTGGATGTGGTCCTTCGTTGTCGGTTGGCGACCGGCGACCATATACAGCGACCATCGAGCCTCTATTATATCTGTTGCCGGTCGGCTTTTGTTCCGCGGTCACCTCATAAGTATAATATGTACCATCTTCGGCGTGCCAGTTGGTGTGACTTGGGGCCAGGTTTCTAACCTGATTGTACCAGACAGGTGCGTCTCTTGCAGCTGTTTGCTGCATGGCCCTCTTGCGTCCTCCGTATGGTACAGTCGAGGAATAGACAGTCCGGGAATTTGGCTCCCAATAAGCGGCAACCAGGCATACGGCCGCCGTGCTCTGGCCTGGCTGAGCATTTACATAGGTATACTGTTTTTTGACAATATCCATGAGTCCGCTATATGTTATGGCTTGGCCGTTAGCTGGGTCTGGGATACTTGAGCCCCAGGTCTGTTTCGTCCCTTGCGCCTAGTCACGGGCTTCAATACCGTCGCCATCCGTCTTTTGCCACTGGACCATTTCAAGCTGATCATCCGGAATACAAAGGCCTCTACCAACAACCAGAGCAAGGGATAACCAAAGGAATAGAGAATGCATTGTAGTGTTCGTACATGTAAGGCGTGAAAAGGAGTTGTCTTTGACAGTCGAGGAATTCAGAGAAATGGGAAATCAGTTAATGTCTTACACCAAGTACCATGGAGTACTTAAATAGGTACCTTCATATGAAAGGCCGCCAACATTTGCATCCCTCCATAACTTTGAAACCCAGATTATGAAAGCGTCGACGAACTAAAACGTGGGTTGCATCGGAATAGGTAAGGAAGGATTCATTGAGTTGGCTCACTGCCTCAGCGCGTTATGTTTGCGACGTTCCTTAGACTTGGAGGAGTATACTGATGTTGGACTGGCGTAGTAGACTGGCGTAGGGTCTGCGTGCCACTCATGAGAAATAGAGATTAGTGCCCTGAGAGTACTTTGGAATCCCAACCACAGCAATACTTGGAGAGATTGAGGAAGGAGTTCAGCCTCACTACCAGTCTTGTCTTGCACCAACCCCTAACAATAAAGGAGATAATGATAAGTTTCCATTACGAGACGTGTGCCACATTGTCTAATTATAGAGTCGTTCGACGAAATAGGAATGCCTTTCTCTCGAGTTAGCACTGCAATCCGTACTCGAATCAATACCTTTCCTAAACTAGGCAGATATCCGCGCTGCATCAGGTAACCCTGAGTTCTGCTTTCATACCATGAGTCTGGCAATTCTCCAAGGCTTGTAACAGGGAGCTTCATGAATGGGTTCTGGGCGCAGCAAATGGATCGCGCAGTAGAACGAGACAGATATCGGGGTCCATGGAGACTGGATTTCCTAATTATGAGACTAGCGTAGTAAACGAATTGTACAGTGAAACAAAGATCGATAAAACATTAATCTAGCACAGCAAGGAATTAGCGTTGTAGATGGACTGCGCGGTAGACGCCTATTTTGCAATTGATGTCTCCGAAATGTTTCGGATCTCGCCTCGTGAGACGAGCAGCAAACCCTCTTAATCCGTACCTGCATCCAGCCGATCCTCGATGGATCGTGATCAGATCCATTGCGCTACAGATTTCAGCCCACCAAAGAGATGATAATCCTCCTGGCGCGTGGCACGGAGTCTCGTGAATCGGAACGTGATAATTAGAACCCAAAGATTAGACGCTGTAATCTAAGCCATCGGCGACAGCGCGATCCTTCATCCTTCGTGTCGAAGTTGAGACTTGATCTCATGGTGTCTCAGCAGTGAGGCGCAAAGCCAAGGTGATCCTTCATCCTTGGGGGTCCATCAGGACTACCTAAGGTAAGGTATTACCAAAAGTTATTTGTGTTATCAACATTCCCTTTTTGGCTGCGTGACTGTCAAACCCTAATCCTAAGCGCCACAAATAGCCGGTTCTCACTAAGGTAGGTACTCCCTAAACCAATTTGGATTGCTTCTTTTCCTTCTCCATTTGCTGTCCGCCTCATCTCTTCCCAAAACAATTCAATCCTATACTCAATCATTGTGGGGAGTAGCACTGCACACGCCTCTTCGACAAGAGAACATGAGAGCCGCTATTGTTACTTCAAGTAGTCCATTTCTCGGGCTTCCGCCCGCCATTCGACGTCAAATATACCTTGAATTAGGTGTGTGCACTGGCCAGACAATCGACCTCAGCCTTCGGGCTCAAAAACTGTACGGTCCTGCTGGGTCGATCCCGCTGAAACAACGCGACTTCTACACCCTCCTCTTTATCTGTCGCACCATTTATGCTGAGCTATCCCATTTTATCTATTCGGAGAATAATATCATCGTTCAAGAATCATCCCGAAAAGAGGGGTTTCAGGCTGTGCGCAATCTGACCACGGTATCTACCTCCGCCCTCAGAAGCCTGACAGTACATTTGAATGGCGCACTATGCTGTTTGCACGAATGCTGCGGGGCGCGCATGGACACTTACAAGGTCTTATGTCCGAACCGCGGACGCAAGGAGTCTCTTGCTAAGTCTTACCCCATGGATCAGAAAGTGCTCGAGGATTGGTTGCGGACAATGGAGTATATCACGGCCAATGTCAAACCCTTCAGTCTTGAGTTATACTTGATTTCCGATGTGCACAATCACGAAACAGCGTTGCAAATTGTGCATCCCATTATCGAGTTCGCAAAGGTTTAAGCGGTGTGTTATTCGTCTATGTCACGATCGAGATCCAGCCCTGGAACGAATAGCCGAAGAGACCGCCCTACGTGCAATGGGTGTTCAACAACCTCCTGAATCCAACCCTCCTCATCTCGGCTTCTTAGATCTCCCACGGGAAATCCGTAATCAGATTTTGCAATACACCGATCTTGTCAACCCCGTGAAGGAAGTTATGTGGAACCCAAAAGATGGCTACAGTGTCTGTTATTGTATCCAAAATTGGGACGAGATGGCTGAGGCCTCCTTTGGAGCGACTAGTGCGCTAAGCCAAATTTCGAAACTGCTGGGCGACTACGCCCCTTGGCTGCTTCTGTCGCCGTTTCCATGCTGTTTCGTCTTCGTCTCCGATGTGCCGTTGTTGGTCCCCGCCAACATCACTATTTCTCGTGTGCCACGATATGTTAGATGCTGCTCGAATGGTCTTTTTTTCCAATAACCGGTTTATCATCACCTCATCCAATGGCCCCACCGCCATTGCCGAAACTACTCCCGAGCGGCTCGAGGCGTCCGTGTTTTTGAGGGATATTGTACCATTCACCAGCCTCCGCTGGCTAAGGTCTGTCGAGCTAGTCTTCCCGCCCTTTGAAGATGACTACTTGCGCGCCACCGAGCCTGCCTACGGTGATTGGCTACAAACTATAGACTGCATGAAAACTGAGCTTAACATTCCCAAGGTGGAGCTTCATATGCACATGGCAGATCCCCAAACCTACGGTAACGCTCTTGTCGAAGGTCGTACCTATCGCCCTAACTTTACGAAAGAACAGTCTATGCAAGTCATTGTAATGTACGTCCGCTTACTTAACACGTTCTCACCCCTGTTTGGATTCAAACGCTTCACTATGCATTTGGCGTTGCCTTGGGGTTGGGATCAGACAGGTTTTCATCGACCGAGCCGAACCCACGAGCGTTTCATAGCTCATGAAAAGAAACGCGTGCATGTACAAGAATTTTTGGGACGCAGATTTTTAGGCCAACAATCCGATCCGGTGTCGAGGAATAGCAATAGCGAGAGTAACAGCCAGTGGGAGGAACTCACATGGACTGAGTATGAGGTGTGTCTTACTTGAGAGCGAATGAATAGGTAGTCCACACGCTCGTGCCTCAAGGCGAGCTACAATGCCTGGTTGATAGGTAGGCTGGGTATTGGCCAAGTAAAAAAAGATCCATTGCACTTGGAGTCTGTTTCCGGCGGCTTCTGGCAACGATGTAAACATATAAACTTGACGTATACAGCTTGTCTCAAGTTTGATTACACGAAACTTGGCTTTAGAGATTCTATATTAGAGCTAATTTGAAGTTTTCTTCTTGCACCCTAGTATTCGGTAGCACACCGATACCTGGTAACTACGAAGCTTAGGCTAGAATACATATAAAGACATCAAAAATCTGTATCAAGTCCTTGATCATTGTGATCACTTCATGATCAAATCCATCAGTATGTGATCTACTTAGGTGCCAAGATCGTGACGTGGATTGCTGTAGATGTGTATAATAAGGACCGCTGATCTTATAAGGGCTATCACCATCCCGAAGAAGAAGGGCTGCTTCCGCAAAGTCGCGACCTCAACCGCCTTGGCTACTGTGGAAACACACTCTGTTTGAATTTATCAACGATTGCGATGGCACCCATGAGCCCATTACTATGTCGGCTGTTGTGAGCAAATACATTACCACTCCATCAGACATCCTCCTGCAACAATGGATGTGGTTTCGGCCGTATCAGGCTACATCTCAAAGATGGTCTCAGCTGGAGATGCTGCCTTGGGCGCTGCATCTTCGAAAATGAAGATCCTCTTGCTCGACAGTGAGACAGTGCGAGTCTAGGACGTTGAGAAATTGCGGAAATCGGCTAATATTGTACCAGGTCAATATCGCATCCACAGCCATAACCCAGTCCGCTCTGCTGAATCATGAGGTGTACCTGGTTGAGTACGTGCTCTAACAGTTTATGGTGGGCGGTACTAACGACCTTGCTGTAGTCGTCTCGATAATGCCTCTCGAGAGCGAATGCGACACCTACGCTGCATATGCTTTGTGCGGCCGTCGCCAGATTCAATACAGCAGCTTGTTGACGAATTTCGAGAACCGAAGTACGGGGAATACACAATTTGTACGCAACTTGTTCATCTAATGGCTGCAATTACGCTGACAAGTCCAACAAAGACTTTAGTAATGTCATTCGCAAATCGTCCCTTGAAAGATTAGCGGAGGCGGACAACAACGAGGTGGTTAAAAGCATTCAAGAGCATTTTGCAGACTACATTGTCATCAATCCCGACCTGCTGACCCTCGAGCTCGGTTTCCCAAAGCAACGACTCTGGAGCACTAGTCCCGACAGTTGGAACCCCGAGTCTCTTCAACGATGCACAGAAGGCGTAGTCGCACTTCTCCTGTCTTTGAAGAAAAGACCCCTGATACGCTACGAGAAGAATAGTTTGCTGGCAAAAAAGCTAGCTACGGAGATACGATACCAGATGACGCAAGAAGAGCCACTGTTCGACTTCAGGAAAACAGATACACCTCCCATCCTGCTCCTACTGGATCGAAGAGATGACCCTATCACACCGTTGTTGACACAATGGACATATCAAGCGATGGTGCACGAACTGCTCGGAATTTATAATGGCAAAATCGACCTAAGCGAAGTGCCTGATGTTAGGCCAGAGCTCAAGGAGATCGTGTTATCACAAGACCAGGATCCATTCTTTAAGAAAAACATGTATCTTAATTTCGGCGACCTTGGTGGGAATATTAAGGAATATGTGGAACAATATCAGTCAAAAACGAAAAGTAATGCTAGCATCGAATCCATCGCCGATATGAAGCGATTTGTTGAAGACTACCCAGAGTTCCGGAAGCTTTCTGGCAATGTCAGCAAGCATGTCACGCTCGTTGGGGAACTGAGCCGGCGGGTAGGAGCAGATGGATTGCTAGATGTTAGCGAACTAGAGCAGAGTCTTGCTTGCAACGACAATCACGCGAGCGATCTGAAGGTAATGCCTTAGTTTTTCGTCAATGTTTGCGCCCTTTGATTGACTTCAATATAGAACGTGCAACGGCTTATATCGTCTCCACAAATACCCGCCGATAGCAAGCTTCGATTGGTTGCACTTTACTCCTTGCGTTATGAAAAGCACCCGTCCAGTGCTTTGCCAATGCTTCTCGATCTTCTCACCGCCGCTGCAAATATACCTCCACGCCGAGTGGAATTGATATCTCACTTACTTACTTATCACCACTCGCTTCAAGCGGCCCCTGCTGCTGGAGGTTTCTCTGATCTCTTCGAATCCGCGTCGATCTTCTCCGGAGCCCGTGATCGCTTTAAAGGGTTGAAAGGCGTCGAAAACGTATACACACAGCATTCTCCACGCTTGGAAGCAACCTTGCAGAACCTCATCAAAGCCAGGCTGAAGGAGCAGCAATATCCGTATGTAGAGGGTGGTGGGACCACCAGGGACAAGCCGCAGGATATTATAGTTTTCATGATTGGAGGTGCAACATATGAAGAAGCAAAGGTGGTAGCTCAGATCAGTGCTAGTTCGCCAGGTGTGAGAGTCGTGCTTGGTGGGACAATGATACATAATAGTACCACTTTCTTGGAAGAGGTAGAAGAAGCAGTCTCAAGTTGGCCAGAGGTAGGACCCACCTCTGCAGTGGCGAGACTGAGGAAGGAAGCCGGTAGAAGGTAGCTGGGTAGGCCCAGTCAGAATTGAAACCATTCGCAGCAGTGGGAATGAACAGGAACATAGTTCAATTTGTCTACAGACATTGCGTTACTGTATTGCGTGCCAACCAGTCGTAATTCCAAGCAAAAGTGCTATTCGCAGCAAAATCTAATTCGGCTTAGCGCTAGGGTTGAAGCAAGCAAGTGTTTGGCGGGTCAGGCTTCCCTCTGCTCTCGAAACTCTTACAAGCCCGGTACCTGGATTGATGAGTCTTCAATTTCGCCCTGTCACGCTGCTGCGCTGGGGCCGCAGTCCTCGCGTGCTGCCGCGATGTAGCACTCTGCTCCGAGGGTTGGCCACGGTCAGCGAGCCTCCAAGGTATGTTTCATAGGGACGGACCCTTACAGGCAGACAACAGACTGAATTCTTACAGCACGTACGATGTCGTAGTGATTGGGGGTGGCCATGCAGGAACAGAAGCCTCTGCCGCCGCAGCCCGTTCGGGGGCTAGGACAGCTCTCATTACACCATCTTTATCGAATCTGGGGATCTGCTCCTGCAATCCTTCCTTTGGTGGTATAGGTAAAGGCACGATGATTCGAGAGATCGATGCATTGGATGGCCTGTGTGGACGTGTTGTGGACAAGGCTGGGATTCATTTTGGTGTTTTGAATAGAAAAAAGGGACCGGCTGTCTGGGGACCGAGAGCGCAGATTGACAGGGAGCTCTACAAGAAGGAGATGAGAGCAGAGATATTGGCCACACGGGGATTAGGCGTCATAGAGGGAAAGGTAGCGGATATCGTGACCACGCCTGGCGTGGATGGTGTCCAGCAGAAAATTGGGGGAGTCAGGCTTGAATCTGGGGAAGTCATTGACTGTGAGAAAGTGGTTATCACAACGGGGACGTTTCTTGGGGGAGAGATACATATCGGTCTCGACGTATTTCCCAGTGGTCGAATGGGAGAAGCGGCTACCTTCGGGCTCAGCAAATCACTACGAGAGGCTGGATTCCAGTTGGGCAGGTTAAAGACAGGGACTCCGCCCCGACTTGACAAGAACACCATAGACTTCTCACGGTTGGATATCCAGCCTGGTGAAGAACCTCCAGTCCCATTTTCGTATCTCAACGACGCAGTTACAGTCTCTGAGCAACTCAATTGTTACAAAACGGAGACCAACCCTGCTACCCACAAGATCATTCAAGAGAATCTGGATAAAAGCATTCATATTCGCGAGACCATCAAAGGACCTCGATATTGTCCATCTCTGGAGTCAAAGGTTCTCCGGTTCGGGCACAGGGACAATCACAGGATATGGTTGGAGCCCGAAGGCTTCGATACAGATGTGATATATCCCAACGGCATCTCTATGACAGTACCAGCAGCAGCACAAGATGCCATGCTGCACACAATTGCTGGGCTCGAGAATGTAAAGATGCTACAACCAGGCTACGGTGTCGAATATGATTATGTCGATCCGCGAAATCTACGTTCAACCTTAGAAACTAAGCTCATCTCAGGTCTCTATCTAGCAGGCCAAATCAATGGAACAACAGGATATGAAGAAGCTGCTTCTCAAGGAATCATAGCGGGAGCCAATGCCGGCCTCGCAGCGCAAGGTAAAGATCAATTGACTCTTAGCCGCGGTGACGGCTACATTGGTATTATGATCGACGACCTCATTACCAAAGGTGTCAGCGAGCCATACCGCATGTTCACATCCCGGAGCGAGTATCGGATGAGCGCTCGAGCGGATAATGCTGACCTCCGCTTGACTGCCAGGGGAAGACTGGCAGGTATTGTAGGGGATAAGCGTTGGGAGACCTTCTCTACCTTTGCTGCCGAAATGCAAGAGCTGAAGACCCTACTCCAGGGTTTCAGACTTGGGGCGAATGCGTGGACGGCGCAAGGTATCCAGATACATGACAATGCAACGAAGCGATCAGCTTTTGATCTCCTCCGCGTCATTGGAGTCAGCATCGACAACTTGATCCCCATTATCCCGCAGATTGCCTCATTCTCGCCGACTATCAGAGCCCGCGTGAATATCGAGAGCATTTATGCTCCTTACGTGGAGACGCAGAAGGCTTCCATCAGTGTTCTAGAAAGAGATGAGCGATTGAGATTGCCTACGGACCTGGACTACTCTAGCATCTATGGCCTCAGCAACGAGGAGAGAGATGCACTCGCGATTGCCCGTCCGGAGAGTGTGGGCATGGCTCGGAGAATCGAAGGTGTCACGCCTGCAGGAGCTTTGAGACTGTTGGCATTTGTCCGGGGAGCGAAAGAAGTTTACCGACGTCAGGCAGCAATGGAAGAAGTGGCATCTCGGAAGGAAATGTATGCAGGCCTTCGAGAATGCGTATTGCCCACCAAATGGATCCGAAGGCGCCTCTTACCCCAGCATGACACGTACATTGATTGAGTCTGGCTCGGAGGCATACTCGGACATCAGATCGCAAAGATGCCTTGCGAAAAGCGAAAGGTAGCCGCAGGCTTATAGCTCTCACGTTGCCAAGGAATTATCGATCGACTGCGTTTCTGGTCAAATGAAAGGATCAGCTGGGGATACAAGCTTGGAAGAGGGAGAGTCTTGAAGGTGCATAACAGAGGTTGAATAAGGTCGACGCCGTATATCGTCCTCAACATCTACGGGTAGATAGAGAAGGGTTTTGATCGTTTGCTGGGAAGATGATCTCGGGTATACCCAGATGTTGACGCAGATGTCGAC
Organism: Cladonia metacorallifera KoLRI002260; assembly: GCA_000482085.2. Taxonomy (NCBI): domain Eukaryota; kingdom Fungi; phylum Ascomycota; class Lecanoromycetes; order Lecanorales; family Cladoniaceae; genus Cladonia; species Cladonia metacorallifera. Next base: position 1,240,176 of record KI911116.1, on the reverse strand, counting down.
CGTTTTTATTCCAGGGGGATCCAGGGGAGTCGGAGAGTAGCTTGATCCCTAATGCACCCCGCAGCGGCTATCGCAACTACCCGACCTGGCGCCAGTGCTCCCGGGCCCGCTTACAGTGCTGCCGCTCCTCTCACAACCCTTCTTTCTTCCCTCTACTTGCAACTATGTCCAACTATCACCACTCTATTACCAGATCTATCAGCATGGATCTCCCTAGTCCTTTCTAGCTCTCCATACGCCATCTGCCCTATTATGTAACAGGCAATAATACCCTGTTACCATTACCCTGGTAGCTCTCGAATTGATCACCAAACCGACATCGTTGCGAGCTAGCATGCCCTCAGGGCTCAGACCTTTGACAAGCCAGCTGTTCCGGCTCCCAAAGCCCAAGCCGATTGGTAAGGGATTGCTGTAATTGCAAAATAATGTGAATAATGAGTCAAGGCACACGGCGACGAAATTCGAGGCCTGGAGCATGATGGATGATCGAGCTTGGGCTTCACGAAGGCAATTTAAAGTCATACTTCATGTAGCCGGTCCCCACATATATCCTCATATTTCACTTGGCCTGCATATCGATTTTCACGTTTCCTGTCGACTGCTTCAGATTACTTGCGTCTAATACCCCAAATTTACATGCATCCGCTCCACTGTTTTGCTTGCGTACCTGCTTTGACCTCTGCTGAAAACGCCGCTCTTCCCCACATTGATATCATCCGCTTTACATATGGAGAAAAAATCAAAGTACAGCCTTTTCCCGGTACCGCCTTCTTCTCCACCTAGAACGCCATTACCAATACTCCCAGAAGACGCCGACGACGCCGCCGCTCCACCACCGCCAGATATTCCTCTACCTCCGCGAAGGAAGTCCTCCGTTATCGACCTAGATCCTTACCTCCCACTACCTCGACCCACAACCGCTTCATTACTTCAGAACAACATCACGGTGCCCGCACCTCGAGTATCTGGCCCTCCCCCAATCCTTCAAAACCCATTCACCTTACCCCCTCGAACCACCAGCGCCGCAAAACCACCTCGCAACCCCTCACCCATATCTGAAGAAGCCCCACCCCTCCCTCCCGTCCCAGAAATGGTTCACTCTCCCTGCTCGTCGACTTCCTCCGCCGCCTCATTCCAGAAACCTTCACCCCCAATCCAATCTCCCTCCCGAACCCGTCCTCGAACAGTCTATTTCCACACTGGTCTTGGCGGCATTGGCAACTACCGAAAGGCAATTCGCGAAGACAACATATTGCGTGCCACTGTTCCTGGGCAACATCGATCGCCTAGATTTCTGGCGTCATTGTTTGGGAGTAAGAAGAAAACGAGGAGACAGCAATATGGGGAGAGCGATTCGGCAGGGAGCTCACAAAGCAGTTTGGGTGCGGCAGAGGTCATGAGGAGGAAGATGCTGGGATTTGGCTCGGACGGGAAGATTGGTGCAAACCGGAATTAGAAGACAAGATACCCCTTTGAATGTATCGTTGCATGGCTTGTTTGGCATTTGGTGGCTTACCTCCTTATGTTGTCGATTTGGTGCGCAGCACGCATTGGACGTGGATCATGAGCCGGCGAGCGATTGAATCATTGATTGACGATTTTGAAGAACACGCACTCGTCTGGTTTGAATCTGACTGAAGATCAAGCAAAAAGAGTACTGCTTTTATAATATCCTTTCTTTGTACCATACACGTTTTCATTACAATGCATTGAGAGAGAAAAGTTCGTTAAGCACCTATGATCTTCATAGCATTTCATGCATAGCAATGGATGTAATTTTTGGCAACTTCAGTTCACTCCATGTATATCACGACACAGCCCAATAGCATCCGTTTCAGCGTACTGTATGTAGCAACCGTATCTATCTCTTGCCATCACAGACCAATCCCCCACCTTGTCCGAAAATGACTTATCTCTCATCCCCCTTGAATCCAGCCTCTCCCAAAACGACCCGTCCTCCCAAGCCCCTTAAAATCTGCACCCTACATCTCCCCAATAACATACTCACACCCCTCCCTTCCCATCCACACCTCATGCATCCTCCCCGCCTCAACATCCACCCTCTCCCCCACGCCAAACGTCTTTTTCTCCGGCCTCTCATCATTCGGATACGTAATAGTCATGCTGCCGCGCCTAATCAAGTGCGTTGTTAGGGTTGTGTGCGAGTGGGGCGCATAGTGGGCGTTTCTATTTCATAGGAAGAGGTTTAGCACGAGGGGCCGAGAGCTGGCGATGTAGGGGAATGGTGGGTGAGAGGCAGGAGGAGGGGAGGGCAGGGAATACGAGCCATCGGTCCAGGTGAAGACGGTTTTGAATCCCCAGGAGCGGACGAGGGCTTCGGACTCGGTGCGGGAGGACATTTTGGGGGAAGAATTGACGGATCGACGTGTGCTCTTAATCTTGAAAAAGGAGGCGATCTATATGGGGCCAGCGCAACATTTGGGAAGGAATTACATCAAAGTGGCAAAAATTTATGAAGTGTAAACGTGGTTGCGACAACTGGGACTCGAACCCAGACCTCGAGCATGGGAAGCTCGAATTCTACCCTTGAACTATTGTCGCGCATAAATGTTGAAGCACTATTTGTTATTATAATGTTCTGTTCTATCACTGGGATTCACTGGAGAACATGTAGCCTACTGTGGCTCAGATGAAGGGTTCCGGAAACCATTCGCTGTGAACATAAATGATCTGAATGTTACATCAAATGGAACTACTCCAAAATTGCACATGCATCAGCTCCGTCATATCGCTCAATGCATTATGCGTCTTTGGCTCATACCGATCCCCAACGCCACTGCTATGCTAATTCATTGTTCTTACAGACCCTGGACCTTCCTATAACTCGGCGGGTTCAACGTTCTCCTCAACACCTTTATGCAATACGGCGGAAGAAGACTGATAGCAGAAATAGCAGCTACTCTCCACGCAAATGCCCAACTCCATACATAATCTAAATCGAAATATCCACCCAAGAATGGTATGCTCCCAACGTAGATGAATGTCGTCCCAATTATCGTTACAGCCATGAGCCAGTGCCAGGTCACGATCTCGAAAGCCACCATGATTAGTTCGTTGATGACTAGGACTGTGAAGCTAACGCTGACCATACGAGGGGAGTCGAGATCAACGAGAATTTGGCTGAGACCTTGAATGATCCCGCCTTGATAGATACTGACAGCTACCCAGACAAAGAAGGTGCGGTAGCTAAGACTTTTGCCAGTGGTAAGTTCCTTGTAGAGCTCAGGATACAGATTAGCTAGTCCTTCGTCGACGTCTTTGTCAAGTACTAAGCTGAAGACCGGTGCCATGGTATACACGGTTGCATAGCCAACGAGCAGCCAATCTCGGTATAAGGCGTGAGGTTCGATTTGGGTGGCAATACTGTAGAATGTTTGGCAGACGGAGATGATCAACCCACGGTGAATAACAAATTGTGCCAGCTTAGCGGAGCGTTTGTAGGAATTGCGTCCATGCCAGACCAGCAATTTAGTAAGATGGTGGAAGGTGGTTATGGAAAAATCCGCCGCGAGAGATGCCTGTCGTCCTTCCTTTCCTACAATGCCGACTCCAACATCAGCAGCTTGAATCATAGAGACATCATTGCCTCCATCACCGATACAAAGGACCCTTTTCTTGGTGAATTTTCTTATCAAAGTTGCAATATCGGCCTTCTGGGTCGGAGAGCAACGACAAGCAATGACGGCAGGTAGAAGGACCGCCACTGACACAAAATCTTGACGGTGATAAGCCAGGAAATGGGAGAGAGAGTCGCCATCAATAAGTAGAGCTGTGGAGTCTGGCTTGGAGCGAAGGAAAGATAAAGCATCAAGCGCCGCGGACTCAGAAGCCGAGGAGAGTTGCGTGACAGTATGTATGTATTGCGTTCTCGACACCAGCTTTGCGGAGATAGCAACACATCTGGCGGTCTCAACTTTATCGCCTGTCAACATCCAGATCTTGATACCGGCATTACGGAGGAGCTCGAGAGAAGATTTGACATCCTTCTGCAACTTGTCCTCCACTCCAGTAACACCTAACAGCTCGAGGTTGTGCTCTAAGTTATCTTTGATGACTTGCGCCATGCTGGAATCTCGATTCTGTAGAGACATTGAAGCTTGCTTGTATCTTGCAGAGAATTCTTGATGCTGCTGCTTAGACAGCTTCTTCCTTCCCACCACCAAAGTTCGAAGCCCTTCTCGGGCCATGTTGGCAGTTTCTTCGTCAAGCCAGTCATTTGCTGCAACGATTGAGGTCATAACGGTGTCTGCACCTTTCTGGTAGAACCAGATCTCTGCAGCGCTGTCGGTACTGGAAAGCGTCGATTCAGTGCCTTGATAGTATTGTAAAATGATGCCCATACGTTTGCCAGCTGATGTGAAAGGAAACACGTCTAGGATCTTGACTCGTACCACCACGCGAGAGGTGTCAACAGATTGCAGAGTAATGGTGTGTCGGTCTCGGTGCAGAAGTCGTAGACCTACACTTTCCGCCCATCGTACTATAGCAATCTCATCAGGCGAAGATGCTTGGTAAGTAGTAACGCTGTGACCTTCCCGTTCTTCTGTAGATGGTGTAACGTTATGACACAATGCAAGGGCCAGGACTAGATCTCGGACACGAGAGCCTATCTCTCGTCGCGTTCTTGTTGTTGAAGCCCCGGTGGACCCAGAAAGGTAATTTGAAGATGGCGTAAACAAGGAAATCGATTGGGTGGCATCTGAGGATATGCCTGCGGAGAAACCTTGGCGTACATAGGACCGGACCTCATCCATAGCCTCGTTAGCATAAGACACAGTACCAACATGGATCTTTTTAAGATCCATCTCATTTTGAGTGAGAGTCCCCGTCTTATCACTCAAAAGGTACTCGATACGTCCGAGTTCCTCTGGGATCGTGCTAGTCCTAACCACTGTCCCAGGTATGTCCCGGTCGCGCTCAATGAATCGAGCGTACACCGTCTTGCCCATATCGAGATTAACCCGAAGACTTATTGGAACAATCGTCGAGAACAATATGAGGAACCTCATAACAGCCACGTACCACTCCTGGCCCGGCTGGCCTTCAATGCCCCTGATAGCCACGAGAACGACAGATAGTGCTAACGTGAGGGCGCAAAGTATTTTGGTGAGATTATTAATTTCGTGCTCAAGTAGTCCTGCCTTAGATCGCGACGGTGAGGTGGACAAAGCTTGTCGGGTTTGTGCACCAGTGTATACCACCACTGCCAGAACAGTAGCATTTGAAGCAAGCACTGTGTTAGCCCAGGCCGTATTATCTATACTCAAAGGAGCCGACTGTACTGTGAGATCAGTATCAGTACTATTGCCAGCTGCGTCTGCCTTAGGTGCAAGTTCAACAGTGCCAACAAATTCATTGACTTCCTTAGAAGGTCTACCAGCCACTATTTTGAGTCTCGTGAAGTCACGTGCGTCAAGTGACTGGGTCAACGGTGAAGCAATGCGTAACTTCCAGTCTGTTTCGCCATCAAGCTGGTCAGTCCGTATGAAGGTTTCCCCAACCCCGCCACTTTCAGCTGATTGGGGAAGACTTTCAGCAGCAGTGGAGGATCTTGCTTTCGTCTCTACCGCGGAACTATCTGGAACTGGAGTGTCGTCATTGTTCTCGTCCAGCAAACCTGTGTGCTCTGACAGCACCTCTTGAGTCTCCGATAAAGAGATGGGAGTGATGGACGTTTCGGCAGTGTAGCTCTTCAATATGACAAGATCAGCGGGGACTCTCCGATCCTTCCCTAGCTTGACCACATCTCCAACTTTGAGGTCTCGAGACTTGATATCGATTTCATCGACCACAATGCTCCGGGTAGCACCTTGGGCGTCCCCTTCAAGATTCGCCTCCTCTTCCTCGATAGCATCAAGACGGGTGCCTTTAGAAGCGCCGCGATTGTGTCCCTTTCTGGACTGTAAATGCGACTGCCTCTTACCTCTTCCTTGATTCCGCTTTATGTTTTTGTAATCTCGGAGCCTTAAAACGGTGTATTCTTCTTTATTGGCTTCCGTGTCTCTTCTCCGCCGGGCAATATCATCTAACGCTTCTTTCCCTAGAGTAACAGCAAGTACAAAAGCTAATGGCACTGTGTAGGTCGATATATATCCGATCCTCAGAGGTTTTATGATCTGAGACAAAGCTACCAATAGAAAATACAAATTGAAGAAGAAAGAAAATTCGTTGTATAGCGTGCGAGGGAGGAAACTCCAGATGGTATATTTGGCATTTGAAACGGCATTGGGGGGGAATCGAGGTGGTGGATCTTGCCCTATGCTAATATTGCGCGATGTCCCGTTGCCATGCGTTGCCCCTGAGTCCCCAGTGACAGAGCCGCCAGGACCAGAATCACCGGATATGAAGTCGGGAAGCCGCAACTGGGAAGATAAAAACCCTCGACAACCACCATCAGCGTAGACTCCAGACCTACGTCTAGCGTCAGGGTTGAGTAGAGGCGCGTCATCTTCAACGGTACCTAGGCTCCCAGCTGAGTCTCTTTGCCCTAAGGTGTCGTCGAGCAGCCCCTGGGCATCTTCCTCTCCATCATATATACCACGTTTGCGATCCTGACGACCAAAGCCCCGTGTTCGTCCTACCCGCAGGTTCCTCAAAGGTATATGTCTTTCTGACTGGTCTTGTTTTGCACGTCCGTCACCATAGTATATATGTCCATTTTGTGCGACACCCGGGTCAAGCTCTTCCAAGTCGAGTTCCGAATCCGAACCTTCGTTAGGTGAGTCAGGAGCGTTTGGTTGGTGGTATTCATGGGCTCTGGACATGGTTCATTAACGCCGCTGCCTGCGCTTCTGATGGTAATTCCTTCACAAGTATGTTCTTGCCCTTGGGGCGCAGGATACTTAGGGTACGGATAACATTGCCAGGCGCCCAGATTTGAATTTGGGTAGTATAATACTATCGTGGTATCATTGTTGTGCAAGTTTAGCGTTCTGTCTCTATTTAGTCATTCAAATGAGCTCGAAATGGAACACCCGAGGTTATGCCGCGGCGTCAGAGGTGTACCCTGTTTTCCACCCTCTTTGGGTCTAGGGTGAGAGCCGCTTTACCGTCGTGCGACCACAGGTGATCAGTAATCCTCCCTACCTGGGTAAGCTGCGCCCCCATTACAGTGTGTTGCTCCTCCTCTTCTTTTCAATATGTATCCCGCCGTACAATCGCTTCCCAAATGTTTAACATGCAATACTATTTCCTCGCCTGTAGCATCATTCTGCGCTTCAAGGACCTCGGAGAAGGAAGCTTCTCGCACGCCTTGAGACTGATCCAGTTTCTCATGTGGTTCTCCATCGTGAGCTTGACCAGTAGTAAGGCTAGCTACGTGTAAACTGGGTTGGAAGTAGTCATCCAAGAAAGCCAAAAAATCTGCGCTAGCTGTACTGCATCGACTACTGCGGAATGACTTTAATCGACGAGGTGCTCTTGAGTCTCATTGCTTGTTCAAGAGACATCTGCATTGTCCTCATCACCCCGAAGCCTTTCCCCGCTATAAGAACAGCCTAATCCTTATAGCCATTCTGCTCGAGAAGCAGACGCACATTTATTACTTAAGAAAATTTTAGGACCAGGTAATATATTCGGCGAGCTTATCATTCGGCCCAAGGTGACAGTCTTCAAGTAGTTGTACTATCTCCCTGATGGTGCAGACTCGACAATCCTGCTTCGCTGTCAAAAATTTCTTGTTCGACCTCCGTGACCCGAGCCGTATAGACTTCTTTATTGCCCTCAGATCATGGTCAAAGAGAGCAATGACAACAGCCTCACCAATTTCCATACCACACAATGCTATTTCTGGAATCTTGGACGCTCCCCACGTTTGAGGCTGATGAAATCCGTGTCCACTGCATATGTCCTAGATTACGCAGAATTTCATATGCAACAGCAGACTGAGTTTCTTTAAAATCAGAGCTTCGACGACTAATAGATGGATGAGTCATTCCATAAAGAACGTTGGTCCATTCAGAGAATCTAGCGTACGTTCTGACATTTGGTGAGGGCCAAGCGGGGGTCCTAAGGTGAGTTGATTAGAATACGAATTTATCATGTAGGGTACATCGCAGTATATTCAACAGTTCGCCACGGCGGACCTTGACAATCTTCGGCGCGACAGGTTAATTTGTCTGTCTACATGGAGGATACATTTTGAATCACGTCGGAAGATCCCTGTGCCTTGACATGTTTCATCGTGTCACAATGCAGATAGCTGGGTCAAAGCTCGTTGAAGTGAAAAAAGTAATGGACGAGGCTGCATTTCGATGTCTCGCAGATCCAAGCCAAATCCCAGGTTAATGCCATGTTGTATAGGGGTATGAGAATCCTCGGAACTTTAGAGGGGATTTCGCATTCCTCTAGTGTGTAAATAGAGAGCTACCAGCTAGGATTTGTAGAAGGGCTGATAAAGGAAAATTCAACTGCACACATACCACGCTTTACCTGTTATTATTCATCTGGACGCTGGTTAAAGCGGCAACATCCGCGCGGCTGCCGGGTTGTGCCGGGGGCCCATTTTTGACATCTGGTGGCGCCAAGAAGTCGCTAGCGCAAGATGACAATCTTCAGTCGTTTTGGGACTCGGGCTGGCACTTTGATGGCAACTGGACAGGTTGCAGCCCAACCACAGCATGAAAAGTCGAGCAATGCAAGCATCATCTGCGCTTGTTGCAGTGCATAGCTACTATGCTCCCTTGATCGTGGACCTGTATGTTGCGCAACCCTACTAATTGTAAGGGAAGGGACTCGTCCTCGTTTACTTGACAATATTTGATTCCAATTGCTAATCAACAACAGCTTCCTATGTTTACATGTCTGATATCAAGGGATGGAGACGCCACAATCGAATTATAGTCAAGAGGGAAATGGCTCGTGGCACCCTGCCATGAGACCGAACGCCCATGAACCGGATAGTGTTCACAGCGAAAAGCTAGGTGAAAAGTCCTTGGGACCAGAGGCAGCCTTGGGAGAGGTCCACAAAGATGGGCTGCCGCCGAACCTATTACGACCGTCCGAAGAAGCGCAGCCTGACCAGCCAGTCCAGCCAGTCCAGCCATTGAAAGACGGGTACGACCTTTCACGCGATCCCACCCTTAATGGGGTAGGCTTACCTACCAGTGGTGATTATGACCCTTCAGCTTTCCAACGCTCTGATCTGGAACCTGGAACTAAAGAAGAAATTGGGGATGATCATCAAGGTGACACGATGAGAGCGACGATGGCGCAAGGGGAAGCGAATGATTCTGCTTCCACAGTTCGCCTTCATAATTTCGGGCAAGAAACTGATGGCCCTGGACCTAGTGTTGGGAGCGACACGGAATCGCCACCGGAACGTTTGCCGGAACCTTTTACAGAACCGAATTTCCTTCTGGATGCTTTGGGCGACAAAGAGGAGATGGAGAAGGCCTGGGAATCAGAAGCCAACATTGGCGCTCCAGGTCACTTCGAACGAACAAATTCTTTCCCTGCAGTACCACCACCTCGAGAACATAATTTCCAAACACAACATTCTTTGTCACATTCGCAAGCCGGAGATATCATGGGGGAGCATGAGGCACACGACTTGATGACGAAAGAGGCTCCTTATGATGCTCCTCGCACAAATTCTGTAGCTGCAGAAGCAGTGCAAGATCCTTTCGATTCGGTGGAAGGTGGAGAAGACGAAAACTTCTTTGCGGCTCCTCCAACCGTCCATCCCACCGTCTCAACAGTAGCGGCGGATGAGGAGTCACGGTATGAAGAGGGTCTGCCGTTGATGCCATCAACGTCTTATCTAGAACAACCCAATCTTTCTCATAGCGGAACGCAAAATTCGCAAACCTCAGCTTTTGCAGAAATGGATGACGAGGATGGTTTCTTTGACAAGGCTTTTTCAGCACAACCAAAAGATCCATCATCCTCTCCGCCACCTTCCCTTGATCGCAAGTCGACCTCTCAAGTCCTAGATTCAATGCATTATCCGCCTCATTATGTCAACCACACCGAGCCTGAAGCTACCGAAGAGCGGCCATCTTTAGCTGACCTTACGGGAGGTGTAATTGCCGTTTCTACAAGCACTGTGAAATCGCAGGTTTTGGCGGAACGACCAACAGATCAAGCAACATCAGAACCGAAAGATGAGGACCTTGCAGAGATGTGGAAGGCAGCGCTGGGCGATGATGACCTGCTTGTGGAGGATGAAGTCTCGGTCGATCCCTCATCGTTCTTCGAGGATGATGGCGAGGGTTTTCTTGAGGAAGCTCAGGACCCACAAGAGGGACCTTTATCAGATTCCACGGCATCTCCACCAATCCTCCAGCCAGTATATGCGCCGGACGGTAGCATGCAGGGCTTTGGCACCAGCAATACCAACCCAATATCGACCCAGAACCGCTACCAACCTTCTTCAACATTTCAAGCACCGCAGGTGGCTCCTTACACGGTCGATGCAGGTCCAAATGGTGCTGCATCGATGCATCAGCAGGCGCGAGCAGCCCCGGGACTCAACCAACCCGGCTACTCTCCCGGTAGGTTTGCGAATGCATTGGGACAACGCCCCTCGACAGCACAACCTCTATCTAGACCGCAAATACCTCCGTCAACACAAAGTTTCGCGGATAAATCTAAAGGAGGTTACACGTCGCCCTACGATCTCCCAATGGACGTGACTCGTCCCAAAAAGCGCACCTCCTATCAGCAGACGCGCCCAAACCCTGATGCTCAGGCTGCATCCGCTCGTCCACCCCCACCAAGAAGTAGCAGCATGTTCGCCAGCGCGGCTCCGCCAATGGGCTCTCAGCCTCCTGTGCCTCGTCTTCCAAGCTCCCAAATGAATCCTGCAGTCAGCAACGTCATACCGCCTTCACTCAAATCATCTCCTAGCGTGGGTAACTTCTTCGAAGAATTGCCCTCCAAACCCCGTCAAGCAAATACTGTCAACCGGACCATATCTCCCCCGTCTCGGCCCACTCCACCTCCACTAAGTCCTCCTCAACGCGACCCTCCGAAGCAGTCGTCACTTACGGAACAAGTACCGCCTGCAGTTACCAGAATACCTCAACAATATCAACTTGTTCCTCCCGAGCGAATGAGTCTCTACGAGAGTACGACCCATACAGAACCTACCCTTCAACCCCTACCAGCTATTAATGCCAGATACTCTCCGGCTCCAAACAAAGCCTCCAGTGTTCCGCCACCTCCAAACCGCTATGCTGCGTCACCATCAGCTGGCTCTCGCCCGTCTTCTCAAGCCTTACCCTTTCAGCCCCGGACTTCAAGCCCCCTAGCACAAAGTCATGCTCTGCCGTACCGGAACTCACAACAGTCCATCTCGGAGCTACCGCTCCAACACCCGCAGTCAAGTAGCAGACAAAGTCTGCCCTTGCAGAATAGAGTCTCTATGAACCTCCCTGTTCCAAATCACCAAAGCCCAGAGAGGCCGACACGATCTGCGTCACATGCAGAGTATGAAAGAAACTCTCAACCACCACATCTCTATCAGCTCAGAGGATCGCCTCCGTCGTTGAACGCTCCGCTCAATGCACCCCTCAGTAACACTCCCTCCGACTCCTCCTATGTCATCAACACCCCTGAACCTGATCGATCATCTTCAGATGGCTCCTCCTCTCTTCATCATCCCTATGAGGCTGACGTGGATACTGCAGAAGCATCAGTGCGGCGTATACCTCCAAGGTCGCAAACCCAGTCGCCGGGCGCTGGTAAGTATTTGCCGGAGTTGCCTGTGAATACGCAGCATCTATATCAGCGGCCGGCCTCTGTCAATGACCATATATCTGCGCCGTCTTCACAGATATTACCGCCGTCTGTGAACTCGGAAAGGCAGCGTTCGAGGACCTTCTCAAAGGAACTCAATTACGTAAGGCCAACAGATGGCCGCGAATTGGATCACCTCGGGCGATGGAAAGGATGTCCGATTATCTCATTTGGGTTCGGCGGTGCAATTGTGACTAGTTTCCCAAAGCACGTTCCTCGCTACGCCGCGGGACAGACTGCGCCTATGATAAAGTGTAGCCCTGGAGAAGTCAAGTTGCAAGATGGGAAGATATTCCCGCTTAATGAGGATCTTGCGACATTTCCAGGCCCTCTAAAGTCGAAGAGCAAGAAGAAAGAGGTTATAGAGTGGCTACAGAAACGGATACAGCAATTAGAGTTCGAACGAAATAGTTCATTCGATAGCGGAGCCCTTCCAGATCCAAGGACACGCCATGAGGAAAAGATACTCCTATGGAAGATTGTGCGGGTTCTTGTCGAACACGATGGTGTCGTCGATGAGAACTCCTCCGCAGAGAATGCTGTCAGAACTGTTCTCTCGCCAGAGCTAACGCCAGGATATGATGCAACCATCCCTCTTCAATCCTTTAATAGCTCCCTCGTGGGTATTATGCAGCGCGGATCGCGCTCTATGGATAATACCGCAAACGCTGAGGCTGTTGAGGAAATGCGTAAGAAGCTTCTTCATGGCGAACGGGAGCAAGCCGTTTGGCATGCTGTTGACAACAGATTATGGGCTCATGCAATGCTTTTGTCTTCAACTTTAGATCGAAGCATATCGAAGCAGGTGTCACAAGAATTTGTACGGCAAGAAGTCAAGACTTTAGGGGACAACACAGAGTCGCTATCTGCATTGTATCAGATCTTCGCTGGCAACTGGGAGGAGAGCATGGACGAGTTAGTTCCCCCTTCTGCTCGCGCTGGCCTTCAGATGATCAGTAAGACTGCGAGCACTGGTCCCACGAAGAATGCTTTGGACGGTTTGGACTGCTGGCGGGAGACCTTAACGCTGATCCTAAGCAATCGAACCCCCGATGACGGCAGGGCCTTAGTCTCTTTGGGGCAATTACTGGCCGGCTATGGGAGGACCGAAGCAGCGCATATCTGTTACATGTTCGCCAAAACACCTGGACTATTCGGTGGGCCTGATGATCCGCAAGTGAGTGTCGCTCTTTTTGGCGCTGACCATCTGCGTGATCCACTTGACTATGGCCGTGACTTCGACAGCGTGCTCCTTACAGAGGTTTATGACTTTGCGCGCACAGTCCTGGCATCATCTTCTGCTGCAACAGTGTCACCGCACCTACAATCTTATAAATTATACCATGCAATGATCCTGGCCGAATACGGCTACAAAACGGAAGCACAACAGTATTGTGAGGTCATCACCAGCGCATTGAAATCGACAACTAAACCTTCACCATACTATCATAGTCTGCTATTCGGAGCTTTGGACAATCTTACGGACAGGCTACGACAAGCTCCGAGGGATAGCTCAGGATCATGGATTTCCAAACCTAGCATAGACAAGGTATCGGGTTCCATATGGGCAAAGTTCAACCAATATGTGGCTGGAGATGAAAGCGATGCTGCTTCTACAGGATCTAGCAAGGCACCTGACCAGGAAGTGGGTCCGTTCGGCAGAGTCAATGGCGGTTCGCCAACCCTTAGTCGAGATCCATCTTCAGGCGACCTGTACAGCTCTTATCCTGCGGGCATGGGCCTCAGCTCATCTGCCCCTACGGTCAATGCATCCAATTCTCGTTATGCGCCAGCAGGGTTGCACACCCCAAGGTCATCTCTTGAACAGACCGGTCGTTCATCCCAAGAATATCAACGACCAACGCAGGGTGATTTGCTCCGACCTTCTTTTGCCCAACAGCAATATCAGTCGAGACCCACGTCATCCACCAGCTCATACCACGAACCGTACAAACCCGCGTCTCAGTCGTCCAATTATCCTCCACGTAGCGAAAGCTATATGCCAACACCGCCCTCGCAGCCCGAGTATATGCCCGTGGCTCCAGATGACTTTTCGTCTTCTCCTTATCAACAAGAATCTTATCAGCCAAGCCCACATCTAGAGCCCCAGAAGTCTCAAGAAACAGATCAGGAAGGTCTTGGAGCCCCGGTTATCAACAGCTATGAGCCGCCACTCTCCGAGTACAACGCCTCATCATCCTCGTATAAGCCGCCGTCTGCTAATGGTTATAAGCCGCCAACATTGAATGGGTATGAGCCTTCGACATCAAATGGGTACGAACCGCCGTCCTACAATCCTGATGTGGCGGAGAGCACGGAGTCTCCTGTTGAAGAGAAACCTAAAAAGAAGTCGTTTATGGACGACGATGAGGACAATGACTTTGAAGCCCGGGCAGCGGCCCTTCGGAAAGCAGAGAAGGAACGAAAAGATCGTGAAGCTGAGGAAGCCTTCAGGAGAGCTGCCGAAGCTGATGGTAATTGCACTCCTATCCCTGTTACAATCTCGCCATGTTTTGCTAATCCCATAACAGCCCAGAAAGACAAAGCCCCTCAGCTCAATGCAAAGAAATCAGGCTGGTTAGGTGGCTGGTTCGGTGGCAAGAAAGACGGCGATACTGCTCAGGGCACTCCTAATGCTCCTATCAGAGCTAAGCTTGGCGAACAAAGTTCCTTCTACTATGATCCGGAGAAGAAGAGGTGGATCGACAAGAAAAACGCCAATGCGACACCAGCTGCTACAGCTACGCCTCCTCCACCCAAAGGCCCGGCTTCCAGAGCAGTCAGTGGGCCTCCGCCACCGCGTCCAGTATCGACTTCAACCCCTCCCGTACCTCCCCTCCCAATGGCAACATCTACTCCACCCATACCATCTTCAAGACCGCCTACATCCAATAATCTCTCACAACCTCCCTCCCCAGCCGTTCTACCTTCCCCATCAGTCGGGGAGCCCGAAACAGAAGCACCACAACAAGCTATTATGCGGTCCGTTTCAGGACCCCCTTCAGGCCCACCCTCAACCCCTCCTTCCAGGCCGCCTACCAGCATGAGTAACGCGAGCAGTATTGATGATTTGATTGGCGCTCCGCAAGCTAGGAAAGGTGGAACGGTTAGGAAGGGGAAGAAGGGAAGGGGATATGTGGATGTTATGGCTAAATAAGGAATCTTCAATCGTGTACAAAAATTACTCATCTCGTGTCGTTCTATTATCTGCTTTTGGGGTTTATGACCACATACATAGCGGTAGGGAAACATCGGCGTTTTGAGTTTGTGAGTGTGGGGTCATTGTATTATGAGCGTTGTGCTATTCTAGCTGTGAATTGAATCGAATAGGGGTTTTATCTTTCATCGATTGGACTCCATTAGAGCAAACTTGAAAAAACTACCTAACCTTAAAGAGGCTTCTTTTGCCTTACAGTTTTGAGATGACAATTGAGATGACAATTCAGAAAAATGCTTCTCTTTAATTAAGGGTATATCCTGCAGAGAAAAGTATATACAATAAACCCACAAAATCTGCAAATTATGCACAAGCCTACGCCTCTATACCTCCTGACACCCTTCTTCCGCGAATCGGCACTTTGGCTCCATTCCCTCGTAGATAGCGAATTCGCACTGCTAGCCGTCCAAGACCTCTTGGCTAATCTTCATCAATCATATAGCTTTTGACCTTCACCCCTCCTCGCCCATATCCAATCGGATAGTCTTGCCTCACCTCAGTTCTGTCACCCATATTATTATATCCATCACATCACCTTCTTCTGCAACCTCCTCGCCTCATCCCCGTAATCCCGATCATCATCCCCCTCCACATCCTTTAGCACCTTCTCCATCTCCTTCGTCTGCCTCTCCCATTCCGCCTTACTCATCTTCGACTCCCGACTGAACAACTCCTCATTCGGCTGCCTGTAACTTCCTCCTAACCGATCCCACAGCGTCGTGAATTGCCCGTAGTTGTAGTTGAAGTAGAGATGGTGCATGGTGTGGCAAGCAGCGCCATTGATGATGTAGGAATTCGCTACGTATTCGCCGTCATGGATGAAGATGGTCCAGATGTTTATGAAGATGAAGAGGGCGACGTAGGCGAATTTTTGGAGGGGGAAGAGGAAAGGGAAGAGGTGGTATGGAATGCTTTGGGCGAAGCCGTCGAGGGGGTGGAAGGCGTGTGAGGCGTAGGGCGTGGGCATGATCCATTTGTGGTGGGGTTTGTGGAGGGTTTTGTAGAGGCGGGGGTGGTGGAGGCCGCGGTGGATCCAGTATATGAGGAGGTCGGTGAAGCAGATGAAGAGGGGGAATTGGAGGTAATTGTAGAGAGCGAAGGGTGCATCAGATGGTGCGTCGTAGAGTTTTCCGTAGCCGCGGACTTCAAGGAGGAAAAGGGGAGCGGTGAAGATGGCCATTATGGGCATGGAGATCATGGTCTGGCGGATTTCGAGGGCGACCTGGTTCTTGAGGTATTTGGGGTGGGTGACGGTGGCGTGATCGAAGATGAAGAGGTAGGAGAGGGAGGCGCATACGAAGTAGAGGACTAGGCCGAAGAGCCTGGAAGAATTGTCAGAGGCCATTGATCATTTCAATGGGGTTTTTGACATACCATGTTATCATATAGAGGGTGATGAACTGCCTCCAGATATTGTCTCGCGGCCATGCACTCATGAATGCATATGGTGAAGGTTCCAGTTGGAAAAACTTCGTGGAGGCATTTATTACGGCGGTGGGCATTTCACGCCTGCTCGAGAAAGTTGTTGTAGGGAGTTTGACAACATTTCTGGTATCGGTGAAGGTAGATGCTGGGTGCACGAAGGCCCAAAAACGGTCGAAAAGAAAAGTGTCGAAAACTTGGAGAACGATATCCATTGGGATTGGGGATAGGGGTGCCGCAAGGGCACAGCAAAGGCGACGCGCTTAATTAGTCCAGGGGGGCCTTAAAGGTCAATTGGAGAAGCGATTGTAGATGTAACAGCATCAATGGTTGTATTGTCCCAATTGAGTGAAGAATTGAAGGATTGAAAGGTTGAAATCTTTTTAAGGGTCACTCATCAAATTGAGCTGCTAAAGTAAATACTTCTACTTCCGGAGCTTCTGCAAGGGCCACTGACCTATCAGGACATGATCTGCACAACGGCAAAAGCGGTTCGCGCAATCATGCCACTCCGGCTGCAAGTAAATCCGACAGCGGCCACTCCCCTCTCTTCCCCTCTCCCCCATCCCCCACGTGAAGAAGTGAAGAATGGTTGCTAGCTATGCCTGCGCATTCGTCATACCACGCTGTACTTTGCTGTATAGCCTCATGGAAAATCATATTGAGCTAGTGCAATAAACATACTCTCCATGCTCAACCGTAGGCGATTACTGTCGTTGCATGTCACCAAATGATGCATATTGCAAGCAACAAGGTCTGGTGCGCAACTGATGTCTTCAACTCGTGGCAATACATGTATCTACTGCACCCTTAGCATATCACACCCTGAACCAGCAGAGAATCCCTCAAATGAGGTCCCAAAAAGATCAAAGTTCCCTGTGTATTCATTGGGATAATTGGTGAAACTGCGATGATTAAGGCGAAACGCTGCTGCTTGACTCGCAGTCCTGCGATTCCAGCTTCAAACCCTCACTGTCCCTGTCAACCGCTGCGATGCGCCGGTCTTTCCCTCGTCCCTTTATCCCCTTGTTGCTATTCTTGTAAAGTGTGGAAAAGTACTCCCAAAGCTCCCGGTCTGCCTCAGACATTGCGTCTCCCTCCCGCAACGACGCGAACTTGACTGCCAGCACTCGGAGAGTCTCTGTGTGGAATTTGTTCTGATGAGACTACGCTTCCGTCAGTGTCAGTCGGCTTCAGTTATAAACTCTCCTTACTTTGAGATTTCCCAATTGCGTAAACCTCTTTGAGCAGCCTTCCAGCTGACAACAGTACGGTTTGATCCGTTCATGCACGATCCTGTGAGCTTGCACGTTCCCTCGCTGAGCAAATCTCCTGCCGCAGCGATCGCAAGAATACGGACGCTCGCCAGTATGACGGCGCTCATGCGTCTATACCACATCAGTACCTTCTAACTTCGTGTTGCGATTCCTACTGACCTTGAGATTGCCTAGTTGCGAAAAGCGTTGTCCGCATGATGTTTCTCTGCAAAGCTGCACATTGACCTCATTAGCTAGAACGATGCCATTTTTGAAAATGGGCGCACCTACGTATGGTTTGTACCCAGTGTGTGCTCGCATGTGTATTTCGAGATGGGTCTTCTGGGTGAAGACTTTTGCACATGACTGTACTTTGCAAGGGTATTTTCGTCGTGCCTTGGAGCGCCTCTGATCTGTCTTCTTCGTCGTTGATGTATTAGAATCGCTACTGCAACTCTCACTGCTGCCACCCAGTGTACTTAAGGACGGCGCTTGCGTTAAAGTATCCTTGGCCTTGGTTTGGATCGCTCTCATTAGTGTGTCCACATCAGTGCCGGCGTCTTTATTCGATGTACATGTAGGAAGCCTAGAAGTTGGAACACTGTAGGGATGGAACTCGACATTGTCAGTGTCCTGAGGCGCAGCTTCGACCTTGATAGCAGGACTCTGTTGTGCAGGTTCACCAGGCATCGATTGCTGTGCGGCTGGTGCATGGAGAGCTTGCTCTGAGTAGGAAGCGCTGTGTTGTCCGAAAATCTGCTGTGGAGACGCATTTGCACCATGTCCAAGATTGCAGCCACCATACCCAAGACCAAGGTCATAATGGCCTAGGTCTATCGAATTATACTGTGAATAGGTAAATGCCGGGTTGGCGTAGAACGACGATGACAGTTCGAAGTTCGAGGCCGGGATTGCACCATGGGGAGCGTGGCTGTGGTGTGCGTAGGTATGCATCGCTATATCTGCTCTGTTCATGTTGATTCAAATGACAATGCTTCGTGCAGCCTTCAAATTGCAACAAACGAGAGCATCTAGCATGTTCAGGCTCGGCTAATCTCTGGGTGGCTCAATCAAAATAGACTGTCTAGTACACGCAACTCGTGATGACATTGGGTGCTATAGCAGTATGTTACCTTGCTATTTTAAAATCCAAGACCAAATCTTGTTCAGAGATCTGCCAGCAAGCAAGCAACAGCTTTGACATGAAAGCCAAGGCGCTCGGACCAAGCAATTCAAATGAACTGGGACGGTTTATAGGAATATGTATGACTGCATAGCGCCACGCGAGAATCAGACAGTGGGAAAGGGAGGGGAGGGTATGAGGGTTGCGAAAAGATCATAGGCTCCTTATCAAATGCAGCCACACGTGGAAAATGGACAATCCCATAGAGCATGATTCAATAATTCTCCGACGTGCAGTATTCTAGCAGCGGCCAGTTGCGGGCCAACCGGGCGATGGGCGACGGGCAACCTGGTGGCCCAGTTCGCCTCTCTTACCCAGGAAGGAAAGCCCCCAAGAGTCTGGACACGGTAGACGCTTTAGAAGGCAGACAGAAGGTGGGGAGGGATGACCACCAAAGCAGCAGTTTCAGACGAAAAATGGGAACGGAAGTGACGGGGCGAACGGGAAGAAAGACGGTTGTTGCTCCATGGAGATGGGTAACAATCTATGATCTCGCGTGGTCTTTCGAGAGGTGACCAATGACTGGCTAGCCACATCGAAGCAGAGCCTTGCAAAGGCGTGTCAAACAAGTCTAAATATCGGCGCCGTCCACCAGAGAGTGGGGGCAAGAGTGGCTAGATGGGGGGCAGATCAATGGCACAGAGCGGGGCCAATCAAAGCCATTTGACAAATAGCACAGCATTACAGCTATTAGGAGATATCTTATCAAAAAAAGAGTCGACTTTACGTTAGTAGGATTAGATGGAGTGATCGGCGATGACATCTTTTCTCATTGACGGGCTACTGTCAGCCAGCCTGAAAATGAAAATCCTTCTACACCTAATTCTTCTTAGTCGCCACCAGTGGGGGAACAGCACAGGGATTCCACTGGTGCGCAGACCTGGTGCGGGAGAAAGACCCTAGCCCATTGCACTGATTACTGACGAGATGCATCCAAGATGGGAGCCAAAGCAGGATCTGAAGAAACCCCACACTGTCTTTGCTGTCCTTGTCGCACACGGCGGTGACGAATGACGAGATAACAGGAGCCCAAGAAGGGGACAGACGAGCTTTTTTGAAGCGAGAAAGACTCAGAGAGGGTTGTCCCGCCCATGCTCTGGTGTAATGGTGTGGCTATTTATTAAATGAACCACTGCCGAGGCTTGTTAACCGAAAACATTCCGTAAGAATATCCACTAAGATCAATCTGGAAAAGGCCCTGACGCGGCTAGGGCTGACCTTCGCTACCACCGAGAGCGCTGTGCTCAACGCCCGTAGGTGGATGATGATCCATCTCCGCAGCGGCCAGCTGGTATTCTGTATGAGTAAGGTAGCCTAGAAGAAACAACCCCGAATCGTTCACGGCAGATTTGCATGACACTCTTTACTGCGGACCTGCAGGAATGGGCTACCTCCTCTACTCCCTCACTTTGGTCTCCTTGATCCTTGCCACAGGTAAAAGTCTCCGGGGGAAACTTCACCTTCCTCTTGTCGGCTAACGTAAAACGCCTGTCAGCTCTCTACGTAACCCGCAACCGATGGATCCATAATATATCCTCACTCCCCATCCCCGACTACATCTACACTCGCCTTCCCTCATCGTTTTCAAACGATATAGAATCTGGCTTTTCCTCCAGCGACTTCGACCTCCAAGCCAATGTGGCAGCCGGTGATTCCCGCGCCGGCTTGGACCAACAGGCGAAGAGGGAGGTGCAAAAGATTATGAAAGATAAGAGAGTAGGGTTTGATGAGGCCAGGAGGATCTATACGGAGGGAAGGTTTGCGAAGAATAATATTGGACCTGATGGGAGACCAAGGGATCCCAAGTTCGTGTCATTTTCATAAGGGTTTCGGGAACAGAGCGTCGGCGTCTAGAGAAGTCATGGGATAGCGAAGCGGTCATTCCTTTACTGAAAGCATTTGACGGACATTTTTACGGAGAGGCAATGGCAATTCATTTTCTGGAGTGCTGGGCATCATTTTACATATGGAGACAGTTTGTGGTCAGCTGGGCGTCTGTCACCAACAAAAGTTAAATTAGCTCTGTTATGAGATCTCAACAAGTCATATCGATCAACAGTCTCTGCGCTCCATGTTGCTACCAGGCTGTCCATACATCTCTTTGGCAGAGAGCTTCTTGTCCGCATGTTTCCAAAGATACCTATGTCTAATGAGATTCCAGTGCAACGTTCCAAAAAGACAACTTACATGTCGACTTTCTAGCTCGTTCACCTGTCGCTCTATGCTCTGCTTGGCCTGGGCCAACATCTCAAGCCTTGCTTGGACTTCCTGCACGGTTTAGACCGGATGTGGTCGTAGGGGAGGCAGGTAAAGTCGGCTCATAGTCCAGAACTAAGGCCCCTTGCCTTCAGGTTGCAAAACGAATCCTTCCTATACTACCTGGTCCTTCCAAATCCTGGAGGCTGGAATCCCGGTGGCATTCCGGGCGGAGCACCTTGGCCTGGAGGTGGGCCAAATCCAGGCGGTGGGCCAAATCCGGGAGGTGGTGGGGCACTGGCAGGAGGGAAACCTTGTTGTTGAGGGGGATTAAATCCCGGTGGTAAGAATCCTTGGGGGCCGCCATATCCAGCTTGGGAAGGTGGTGGCCGAGCAGGCAGGCCTGATGGAGGTGCTGGTAGAGGCTGAGGAGGCGGTGGTGGTCGTTGCTGTTGTGGAGGAGGTACAGCCTGATAATTTCCATTCGGTATACTTGGACGTCCGTTCATAAAGCCACTGACGCTGCCTGGTCGCCCACCTTCACCTTCAATCATTGCCGCAGGAGCACTAGGGGCACCTCCAGAGAAGAGTCCTGCTGGCAGCGGCTGTGCTGTTGGTTGGACATTGTGTTTTCTTGCTTGAGCTGCCAGCATCCTCTCAGCTTGATCACCATGACGTTCTCCTTTTCCATCTTTCTTATAAGCATACTGGACGGATATCTCCTTGTTCATAAGGTACTGCCCATTCATATTCGCAATTGCTTCATCCGAAGCTTCGAAATTCGAGAAAGAAATGAATCCGTAGCCTTTGGACAGATTTGCGTCATCTCGGGCGACCTATTTAATCGTGAGCTCTGGGTCACATGTTGTCGTTGGTAGGTGTTACCTTCGGCGCAGATATCAGACTGCCGAAACGGCCAAAAGTATCATATAACGTCTGTTCTGTGACCATAGGATCTAGATTCCCAACAAAAAGTTCCGCACCAACTTCCACGGTCTTTTGCTTGTCCGCTGATGCTTTATTGACTCGTATTGGCTTGCCATAAAGTCGGACCTGATTCATAATCCTAGCTGCGTATTCTGCATCTTCTTCGCTGATGAACTCCACGAATCCATATCCTTGGTGTGTCTGTGTTACTCGATCCTTTGGGAGATGTACATTGACTATTCTGCCAGCTTGGAGCATCAATTCCCAAACCAGACTGTCTGTCACTCGCTCATCTAGATTTCCAATATAGACTGTAGCTTCTTTATCTTGCTCCCTACAGCGTATTAGTAGTGAAGGGCGGATCAGAGATCTTGTGCTTACCAGTGTCTTGCACCAGACATCGTGGCGGTTGAAAATTGTGCGTAGCTGGAAGAAGGCATTGCGTTTAATGGAGGGAGCGTAATTTATATTTTAGCGCGACATCGGCGTTTTCAGCGCTTTTCTTCCGCGATGTAAGTTTGAGTGCAAGAAGAGTAACAAGTTCATTCATCAAGGTCTGTCAACACGAACCTTCGAACATATAGATATGTGGCAACTCTCAGAAGAGACAAAGGTGTGCATCAGCTTCTTGGAGTACCACGCAATTGAGAAATTACTAAAATTCTACAAGGAGCGAATCACTAGAGTCATCGACATTTCCCGGGTCGCCATACACTAGTATGAGCTCTTTACCCGATGACCAAAGCCTTTGGGACTGACAGAGCGTAGTGGCTATCTTCCTTTGATCATGTACTTGGGTGAGTCTGTATCAAGTGCAATTTCTACAGCTAAGACTGATGGTTAGCAGGATACACCAGGAGCGTCCCTAAACCTACCTTCATAAGGTACATACATACTACAAATACTGAGGGAGCAGGCAATCAACCTAATTCGATGGCAGGCTTATATCGCCATTCGCCGATTGAGTCGTCGTCCACAGCGAAGAGGGTTAGTGGGTCGCAACGGTACAAAGCTCCCAGCTTAGGCTAGAGGGCACATTGCTGGCCCAGCTAAATGAGCTGGGATGTAGAACGCTTGCTGGCGTTCATATATCGAGGTGGATTGCATGTACTATATTTTTGGGCTTCCAGGCGAGACGAAGGGCTGGGTCGCGTCCAGGGGTCTTTTGTTAAATAGCGTTTCGACTCAATCATAAAAGATCCCATTAAAAACTAAACTTTTCCACTACCTATCACCTATCATGAGTAATGTCAACCACTTCTCCCAGTCCTTCTTTAATCGATTCGACAGTAGCGGGCCTCCTTGCTGGTGTCGCTTCTACGGTACGTGTCGCCGTAACATTCTTATTCGTCCATTGGCCTGACATTGAAAGCTCGTTGCACATCCACTTGACGTGATCAAAACTCGACTGCAAGGTATTTCACGCTCAGAACCATAACCAGCAAAAACAATAGCTTACACAAGATCACCGTTTCCAGTTGACAGGGGATCCCAATCGGCCAGGAGCGTGTTGCGAACGATTACCCGCAATGAGGGTGGAATTAGGGGACTCTACCGTGGGGTCGCCGTCAATGTGCTGGGGAACAGCGTAAGCTGGGCATTATACTTCGCCTGGTATGAGAGTATAAAAGACGGAATACGTGGCTATCGAGGCTCGTTATCGTACTATGACTATTTTCTTGCGTCTGGCGCTGCAGGTGCGCATTTACATTGAAGGCACGCAATCATTTGATAACAAGATGACCGAATTCAAGGTGCCCTGACTGCCATCTGTACGAATCCAATCTGGGTCATCAAGACACGCATGCTATCGACCTCTAGCACCCATCCAGGAGCCTACACATCCGTACTACATGGGACCAGACAGATCTTTCGTTCAGAAGGCTTTCGAGGTTTCTACCGTGGCCTACTACCCTCGCTATTCGGCGTCTCACACGGAGCTTTACAATTTATGGCATATGAACAACTCAAGATCTATAGGGCAGGTGATACATCAGGGAAACAGAACGATCTCGGAGCAGTAGACTACCTGGTGCTCAGCGGGCTAGCCAAATTATTTGCGGGCAGCATAACATATCCCTACCAAGTTGTACGGGCTAGGCTCCAGATGTACGATGCGGACAGCGCATACAGGAGCGCACGGGACGTTGTGGGTCAGATGTGGAGAAAGGAAGGGCTGGCAGGATATTATAAAGGATTGGGGGCGAATATGTTAAGGGTCATGCCAAGCACGTGGGTGACATTTTTAGTGTATGAGAAGACGAGGTCGTTCTTTGTACAAGATGTCAGAGGTCCACATGAAACATGAAACGTTGCTACCTGGTTTCTAGTCTCTAGCTTCTGGCCCAGACTTGGGTGTGGTGGTGCGAAGCTCGAGCGCGATACATAGTGTAGAGGTGATCCTTGCATGCTTCATACGGTAGGTACTTGGAGACCCACATTGCGATTGATGTCTGCAAAACATAGGTAATGCAACATGCAAAATGCGCACACTACATGCAGTACATTACACACATCAAGAAGGTCAGATATGGTCGGGGGCGGAGAGGGATTAGATGAGTAACGATGATTGGTGGAAGGTGTAAGTGGAGAGGCGCTCGTGGTGTTGGTACCAATAGAGAAAGAAGAGCTGAAAGTGGGATTGTGCATTTTGCGAATCACATCGGTACAGTAAGCCGGGACTCCGAGGATCTGGAAAAGCAGAAGTACGCTACGGGCGCACCACGCGGGTAGAGCCGTAAGTGCTTACTCTTAGCCACCTCGAACGGGGGCTTGAATGGGGGGAGACTGCCGGGATTTAGGATTTAGGATTTAGGTGGGAGCAGATGGGAGGAGGCAGTACTAGGGAGGCTGGAGGGCTGCCTGAGTGAAACTTACACCTACTACCGCTTAAGGTCCTTCTAGATTGTGCTTACCTTACCTTACCTTACCCTACCTTACCCTACCCTACTCCAACCGTTTACTCCCATACCTACTGACCTACTGGGGAATCGCCTTGCTCCTGGTCGCCCGTCAGTCCCGCCCTCCGAGTCCCTACCGAGAAGCACCTAAGGCCTACTTTAGTACCTTGAGATTTAGCCTTTAGTTGCTTCCTTCCTTCGCCGCTCTGTCTCTCCACCTAGCACTCCACCTCCACACCTGCCCCAATCTTCCATCTCACCTTGAACACACAACCAAAAACACTCTCACCAAGCTTCTCCTTCACCCACTTTCTGTCCTCTTTTCGCCACCTCCACCATCCTCATCCGTGGCTGTCTATTCCCACCGACCCCACTCATGCTTTAAGGCTTGACCGTTGCAGCTTGACCCGACTCCCTCCTACATCCTTTTACTTGTGAGCGACATCCTTTCCATCTTTCATCATCATTGTTAGATTCTGCGACCGAGGCCAACCATCAGCAGCGACAACGATCGTCGCTGCTGAGTATCCTATACGCGCTCACTCCACGCATCGTAAACACCAATTGTCTGTGCGCTGCGACTTTTTTTCCCTCCACCCTCGCAAATTTGCCTTACTTCCCGACCGAGCAACATGACTCCATCAAGAGAAACATCTGACTTTTCGCCAGGCCGATAGAGAGCTAGTCAAAATGTACAACGCGCACCGTGGGATGGTGCAACCTCCTTCTTCCTCCAACAATCGCCTCTCAGAACTCTTCGACCAGATCAGACGTGAATTTGATACCCACGCGCAGGATAGAGCAGGCGAACATGACCAGAATAGTGAGTTTGTTTGCTTTTAGCTGCTCTTATACCGCAATTTCGGCACATGCACCGTTCCGTTCCTTCGTCACTGGCAAACTCGGACTTTAAGAACCCTTTCCTCTGTGTGTGTCTGGCAGGACGCAGCAAGAAAGACGTACACTGGAAATGGCAAGCATGGGGTCTAAAAAGGAAGTTATGCGCCTAAGGCAACTGCTGACAGAATCTCAAAATACAGTGGCTGCCCAAATGCAAGAGATGGAGTTGGTGAGGCAAAAGGTCTATGAGTTGGAGCGCCAGCAGGTGCTCATCAAGCAAAGGTACATTATCGACGGTCTTGGCACCATACATTGGGTTGGCAGCTAAGGCATTGAAATAGGTACGATGAAGAAATCGGTCGGCTACGTCACGAGATTGAAGCTCGAGGAGGACCACCATCACATGTAGGAGTCAGTGGTTTAGCACCTCATGGTGGTGTGAATCCACCCGCTCCTCCTGCCATTGGGCATGGGCCAAGCAATTTGTTCGGTGGTATAATGGCCAATCCTCCGGGTCAAGGCAACCCCGGCCTTGTACCGCCCTCACAAGACCAGCAGGCACCGTCACAAGGTCCGCCCCCACATCCAATGCCACAAACCCAAGGTCTACAGCAAAATCCCTATCCAGGCGGTTATCCCCAAGCTCCTGTGGTGAATGGTATGGTAACCCCTCACGGACTCTTTTACGCATGCTCTATATTTGCTGTTGCTGATTTGTCTTTACACAGGCTATGGACCTCAACCACCAATCTCATCTCCAGGCCCAGGGAAACGAGGTGATACTCGCAGGCCGATGGGACATGCCAGCACCCCACAGCAACCCTCATCTATGCCATACCCGAATGCCTCGCCCCAGATAAGGCCAAGCCCACCTCCACAATTTCACAACAATGTTGGCAATGTGCTTGCAGACTTGGACCCTGACCAGATGCGCCCCGACCAAAAGCGTGAAGGCAATGATTGGTTCGCAGTATTCAATCCAAATGTGCGCCGTGTTCTTGATGTCGACTTGGTACACAACCTTATTCACGAGAGTGTGGTATGCTGTGTAAGATTTAGTCGAGATGGGCGATACGTAGCTACAGGATGCAACCGTTCGGCGCAAATCTTTGAAGTGTCGAGTGGCAATAAGGTAAAGACGCTGCAAGACGATTCCGTGGACAAGGACGGGGATTTGTATATCCGAAGCGTGTGCTTTAGCCCGGATGGGGTGTACCTTGCGACAGGTGCTGAGGATAAGCAAATCAGAGTATGTCTCCTCGTGCAATTGAAGCTATCATGAACTCAGCTAACTCTTCAACACCAAAGGTGTGGGAAATTCAAACCAGTTCGATTAGAAATACTTTTGCCGGACACGAACAGGATATCTATTCCCTAGACTTTGCCAGCAACGGCAGGCATATCGCTTCAGGCAGCGGTGATCACACTGTCCGCGTCTGGGATATAGAACAGAGTCGAGAAATACTAAACCTTCAGATCGAAGACGGCGTAACAACAGTAGCGATCTCCCCCGGAGGCCATTATGTTGCAGCTGGGTCTCTTGATAAGAGCGTCAGAGTGTGGGATATTAGTTCTGGTAACATTATTGCAAGACTTGATGGTCTCGATGGGCACAAGGACAGCGTATACTCTGTTGCCTTTGGACCAGATGGCGAAACTTTGGTAAGTGGGAGTCTAGACAAGACCATCAAAATGTGGCAATTATCTCCCGATACGCGAGGAATGTTGGGGGGACAGCTTGTCCGAGGTGGAAGACTAGTAAGAACGTTTGAGGGCCATAAGGTAAGCACTATTGGCCAACTCGCTCCGTACGAAGCAGGCTTTAACACAAACATAGGATTTTGTTCTCAGCGTCGCCATGACACCGGATGCGGAGTGGGTCATGAGTGGATCAAAGGATCGGGGAGTGCAATTTTGGAACCCACGTACTGGCGATACGCAGTTGATGCTTCAAGGTCATAAAAATTCAGGTATGAGATTTCAAGCTATCATTAGCTGACTACTTCCATTTACTGACCTGTGCATAGTCATTTCTGTCGCTCCCAGCCCCATGGGCGATCTATTTGCTACAGGTAGTGGGGACATGCGAGCTAGGATTTGGAAGTAAGCCTGCCTTCGATCACTCCTGTTGCGATTACAACGCTAACGGCTCGCTCACAGGTATGGACCATATCGGGGATAAGCGGTGGATATCAGGGGAGCGTGGTGTAGGATGGATTGAGTGGATTGCCTAAGCGATTCGGGCCTTTGTAACCCGTGTACCTACTCTAATTCCTGAAGATACGAATATTCTTGGGCATTCCCAATGCTAGGCTTAGGGAGGTCAGTAAGCGTCATCATTAGTCACCAGTAAAGCTTTGTATCAAGACCTAGGATCGTCAATTATCATGAGCGTCAAGAATGAGACACGATTTCGTCTACCACAAAATGCACCTTCAATTATTGATTGGGTCAGCCGCGCCATCAAGCGCGCTCCAAATCACTATCTAATCTCTCAAGCGAACTTTCTCCCACAAAACAGTGGTGTGGCACGAGTATTGCAACAGCTCAAACCAAGGATGGCGGACCACCACCAATCGAACGTATCCGAGGACCTAATATGGGAAATATGTCGTACGTTGCAGATAATTGAGAAGTTGAGGACGAGGGTGGACTGCTCATGCGATGCCAGGTCCGAACAACTCATACCTGGTAAAGCGCAAGAGTGGAGGAGGATCTCAATTCTCGAGAGACCCTCTTAACTTGATGAACAAACATTCGAGGAAGGTAAGTTAGAGAGAAGCTCCTGTTGCAGCGTGATTGCTGACAGTGCACCTAGTATGCGGGTTTCGTCAATAATAAGGTACGATTGAAGGGACCATCCCTTTTACGACGGGGAAAGCCTCGTGGAGCAGAAGCTAAAGTAACATGTGTCAAAGGCCGTCGGGATTCATCCAGCAGAGAAGGGCGGAGTCACATTGACTACAAAGAAGCACAAGCATCTCAACCGACCTGCAGCGAACAAAAACGAAGTATCTTGGGGTGGGAATAAGTCAGGACCAAAGTCAGTCATACGCCCGGCATACAGCTTATGCATTATTTTTTGCTAATGCATTGGGAACAGGATCTACAAAGGCATCGTCAATTACACAGCAAAGCAAGGCTACAGGGCAGACCTACGCCAAGAGGCTGTCGCTCGTGCAAGTGCTATCCGCCAATCACAGAGACCAAAAAAGGAAGACCCAGAGCCAAAGCTGCGTGGCTCCAAGGCAAAGAAGGCGGAGGAGAAGGCGTCATGATAGGAGATCAAAAGTAGGCTTTTGGTAGCCTCTTACTGGGGTTAGGAGTGAAATTAAATACCAAACATGATTTGCTACTCTATAAGCTTCCCAATGATCTCTATTATGGGATCTGATCCTTTGATAAAGCTACGCTATCTGTGTCGCTAAATCCGAAAATTGAAAATTGAAGATTGAATGTAGGCGTAGAATTGACACCCAAGCAATCAAAAACCGTTCATCCACAAAGCTTCGGCAACATACCCCCTGGCCAGACGAGGGGCTCGAGGACTGGAGATTCAAGATGCACTCCAACCCATGGGAATGAAGTGGTGATGGGATACCTTAGATAGCTTCGCCGATTATGGTGACTTCGCTGTCCGCACAGACGGCATTCGGGACCCCGCCGGCCGCGCCTTCTTGGTGGGGCAGCCTTCCGCTGAGCCAACACAACACTTTGGGACTTTTCTGTTCCACCATCTTTTCTATCCTTTCAATCCTTCAGCATCATAGAGTTCTCATTGTCAACCCTATTTTACCGCTAATCATTCTATGTATGCGCTTCTGTTGGGCTCTTACTGTACAGCTCACTGATCATGATAGTGCAGACCGCTTTTTAAGCTTAAAGACTCGCTCACCATGGTCAAAGCAGGCAAGCCATTGCCTAAGCAAGCTCTGAAATTCGTGCCATCTAATCATATCTTAGTTGTCTTGGGCGCCTCTGGTGGCATTGGCCAGGTAATAATTTTGTCTAAGCGTTCCAATGTAACGGGTTCTTTGCTAACCTCGACGCTGGCAGCCCCTCTCCCTTTTGCTCAAAGCCTGCCCCGAGGTTGATGAATTATCACTCTACGATGTCGTCGGCACCCCCGGTGTTGCTGCCGACCTTTCACACATCTCATCCGTAGCCGTGCGTGCTCCCAAAGCCCATCCCGAGTTTGATGCTGAAGCGGAATAGAAAATCACCGGCTTTCTCCCCCCTGATGATGGCTTAAAGAAAGCTCTAACGGGAGCAGATATTGTTGTCATCCCAGCTGGCATTCCTCGTTCGTACACAGAGCTATATCCTATATGCTAGGGGTCTAATGGAGAGATAGGCAAGCCAGGAATGACCCGTGACGATCTCTTCAAGATCAACGCGGGCATTGTACGTGACCTGGTCACCGGGATTGCGGAGACCTGCCCAAAAGCGTTCATCCTGGTCATTTCAAATCCAGTCAACTCGACGGTCCCAATTGCTGCCGAAGTCATGAAGAAAGCTGGCAAGTTTGACCCAAAGCGCCTTTTTGGTGTCACCACCTTGGACGTGGTTCGTGCGGAAACCTTCGTGCAGGAACACACCGGCGAGAGAGATCCTTCCAAGACAGTCATCCCTGTCATTGGTGGCCACTCTGGCGAGACCATCGTTCCTCTATTCAGCCTTGCAAAGCCTGCAGTCAAGATCCCAACGGACAAGCTAGAAAAATTAATCAAGCGTAAGCGTTCCAAATCTTGAGTATCAGGAGTATGCTGATTCTCGGTAGGCGTTCAATTCGGCGGTGACGAGGTCGTCGAGGCTAAAGGAGGTGCTGGCTCCGCAACTCTCTCAATGGCATATGCTGGCTATCGGTACAATCCTCGCTGCTCGCTGCCACTTCGAGTTGGAGTCTGTCTTACTAACAACAACGCAGTTTCGCGGAGAAGCTCATAAGGGCTACGAAGGGCGAGAAGGGAATAGTCGAGCCAACATATGTTTATCTGCCTGGTGTTAGCGGTGGCGATGCCATCGCCAAGGAGACTGGTGTAGATTATTTCTCAGTACCCGTTGAGCTTGGGGTATGTGCAGAGATATTGACCACTTATTTTCCACTTCTGCGGCGTCTTGCTAACCAAGCATCAGCCCTCCGGTGCAGAGAAAGCCACCAACATCCTTCCCGAGATTAACGACGATGAGAAGAAGCTTCTCGAGGCTTGCAAGACTGGCCTGAAGGGCAACATTGAGAAGGGGGTCGATTTCGTCCATAACCCACCACCAAAGTGATTCACCCGGGAAACACTCGTTTGTCTCAGATTCTTTGTCACCTTGTCACCCAATTCGTAACCTGAGACTTCAACTCTCTTGGAATACGCCCTATCAAAAGCTTTGTAGCCAGTATAGCATTTAAAAGCTCATTGACTGATCGATTATCTCTTGTACGTAGGCTTTGATCTTCTGCGAATTCCCGATTCCTACGGCTGAGGAGGAATGCAGATATAAATGATGATCTCGTTGGCCTGGGTTCATAGACTTATAGAACGGATTTAAGAACTCCAGAAGTATTCAGTGCAGAGAACAGAAGTATCTTAATACTGCCATAATGAGAGCGTAGAGGCCTCTATTTCTTGTGACTGCAACGCCCGTCTATGCCGCTAATCGCATCAACTTCATATCAACATTGGGTTCTGAAGGGGCGCCGTCATGCTTTGGCAGTTGTAGTCTTGATCTGGAAGGTAGCTGCCGGAAGTTCTGAAGTCTCCGCTTGCACTGTAGCAGTAATACCCATGCTGGCCAGCCCACCTCTAATAACGCCGCAAGGAAACCAAAGGTACTGGCACCAAATTAGCTAGGAACCAACCCCTGGCTTGCTTTGTCTTTTCATACCGGCTGCGCTCGCGAAACGGCTTCGGAAGACGACGACATACTCATCCGGGAGAACGGTTTGAAGCTGTTGTCCGTGAGGACGTAGACACCCTGACACACTCTTCGTAAGCCACGCCGTAATTTCAACTTGTTTCTAGATCGGGACCTCATACACGGTGGTTCGTCTTCAGATTATCAATCTGCTTCCTGAAGAGCAGGGCCCACATGTCCTTGCACAGAAACTTAATCACATCCAACGTATCCGTAAATCGTGGCCGATCTCTCGAGAACCTGTCAACAATCATTTCCTATCAGCCATGCTCCATCCACACTTCTTCGCATCTGCGCCGTAGTTCCCCCTTTCCCCCTCCTTCCCGCAAGTAAAGATCCAGAAGAAGACGGCCTCACCTCTCAACAAGTCCCTGCCCAACTCTATACCCCGAAGTCTCCAACCTCCGAAACGCAGCCTCTTTCTGCTCGTCCTCATCTACGACGGGCTTTACACCATCCTGGCCAGGTATTGTGAGCTCGTTGTTTAGTCTGTAAGCCATTGGGACCATCTCGATTAGGAGAAGGTCCATGCATGTGGAGTTGAGGAAGGTCGCAAATGGGTCTGAGGCGTTGTAGGGGGGGAAGGGTGCCTCGTAGGACATTGGGGCGGTGGCTCTGAGACGGAGAGGTTGGGGAGTGTCATATGGGATGGTGCGACTTCGATACTGACGTAGGCATTCTTCGATATGTGGGTTTGTGAGGTGTGCGTTTGGGAGTGCAGTTGTTTGTATAAAGTCTTGGGGCTGAACTACGGGAGGGCAAGTCAAAATTACACGGAATTTATTGGTATCATAGCTCTCGACCAACGTGTGCCAATTCTTAATATATTGTCGGATGCTGTCTAAGAGATCCGTAGCGAATTTATGATTTATGTACGCGTGAAAGCCATCCACAGACTCCGAGTCAAGTGCTGACCCTGTTATCCCCGGCGCCGTCTGTTCCCTATGGATATCGCCCTTATGCTCCTGGTTGTAGAGATTACGCCCTGATGCTCCTTGAAGATGGAGATCTCTTCCTGATGCTCCTTAGACATGTTTAGTAGTCGTACAAGCGCCCGCTGTAAGAAATCCGTAGAGTCGTGCACGAAACATTAGAAGAAAATTTGGCGTTAAGAGTTGATAAAACATATTCTAGAATTTTGAATTCCAGTGCCATGTGCACCATCAGTTTCATGAGGGATTGCGATACTCTTTCGCAACGTAACTGGGCGGTGCGAAAGGGTTCCTTGGCATTTCGCCATTGACACCGGTTGGTCGGATTGGTATACCATCGATAGACGACAGTCTGGGTAGACCGCTGGAGGGTCTATGAGTCATTTGTCTTTTGGCAGGTCTTGGTGGCTCGTCATCTTCGTCGCTACTTAAGGTCAGGTCCACTACTGGACCTGACGATCGTTTGCTACTTGCTGGAATTGGTGGTGCCGCCGATGAAAATGATTGTTCTCTCGATGAGATTGGCGGTGTCCTCATTAGACCAGGCTCATGAGTAACTTCCTTCTTCACTGGAGCCAGCCTGGGCATGTCTTGGATCTCCACAAGGTCATCTTCGCCATCGCTACTGGTACGTCCATTTGTTCTTGGGGGTGAAGGAGCACTACCCGTAGTCTGGGCCCATTTGCCGTCTGGTTCGATAACAACCTGATCAATAGACTTAGGCGTCGACTTGAGAATGTCATCGACGTATCTAAAGCGGATATCAGGTACAACGATCAACGCTTGTAGAAGGTTACCTACTGGTCGACGTGCAATTGACTGTATCCAACAGCCTTGTTACAGACTGGACAAGTCCAAGTTGGAGCTTGCTCTTGAAGCTGGAGAAAGGACATGGCGTCGAAGCATTGATTGTGACTGCAAATGGAGGAACGACAAGGAATATCAATCCTCAATGTCGACAAAGGGCATTTCAAAGACATGATGCTGGAAGTGGCCACAAGATCATTGTCATCGGCCCTACTAATCACTATTCGTAATGATCAATTAGTAGGCATTATGGCTTCTGCGATCCAAGCAACGTACTTTCCCGGATGACTTGCTCTTTCACTATCGTTTTGCCAGACTTAAGCTTAGAGACCAAGTCTTCCACAGGATGGCGCTTTACTAGGTTGACGACCATGAGATACCTCTGCTTCCTTATCAGTAGTGCTCGAAGATAGTGCAATATGCCTAGCGGAGGGATCCCAATGGAGACCCCACAATGGGTCAACTTACTTTCTTGGTAAGTGCGTACGTAACAATCATTTCATTCCTGTATCCTGCTTTATGCCTAAGCAGATTAGTTATATCAGCGGGCTTTGTAGTCCCTGGTTTATTCTTTAGGCCCCTCAAATTTGCCTTTACTTCATCTTGGTTGACTTTGATCTCGAATTGATACGGGAATTCGATATCAACCATAGTGAACGGTGACATGGCGTCTGCAGCACAGTAAACCATTACTCTAATACAAGGGTCCGCAGCAAGCAGCTGAGCGGTGTCGGCTCGAAGGCTGATGGAGGCGTCGACCGTGTCTCGAGTAGTCTCTCGGACTAACACTTTTGTGATTAATCACGAATGTCAAAAGCTGGGTATTACAGTGAGAATGGAAGCCATGCTCAACGTACTTTTGCACTCCAAGACCGAGGTTAAAGGCTCTATCACTGTAAAGAACGGACTTGATTTGAACTGCGGAGACCCTATACGCCTGTTAGAGGCTTCAAAAGCAGTGTGGGAGGACTGCAAGCATACTTGGCCCAGATCCATTTGCATTCGCGGGCATACCAGGTATTCCAGGTCGGAACGTATTACTGCTGAAGGAGTTTTGATACTGAGTAGGTGCCTGGGGTGGATTGTTTGAGTACACTCGAGGCGCTGACGGCGAAGGCGATAGGCCCGCTGGGCTGGCATCTGGATTGTAGACTAGATTTCTCAGATTGCGGAAGCGTTCTATATCATGGGCTTGAGCGTAACGGTGGAGTTCTATTATTCAAAGATAGGCCATTAGCTCGTTGTGTATGCCATGGAGACTCGGAAGAAGGGTGGACGACTGAGGGTTCCATTTGTCCATGTCCTTAACTTTACATGAATCCTTGTGAAAGTAGTATGGGCGAGACTCACGGTTGATAATTCGCGTTTGCAAAGTAGCCTTTGCACCCGAGACTGGGAGTGATTCCTTTTTCAATATCATCTTCAGCTGATTATTTATCAACGTCTTCACCTTCGCAGCCACAGCCTCCGCATTGACAGGCTCCACCGAACTCATGTTTGCGGCTCCTCCAAAGCACACCCTAGAAAGTCCGCCGCTGGATGTAAAGGCGCTCGCGCAGGGTTTTGAGAAGCCAAAGAATCATGTGGGATATTGGGCTGGCGTTTTACTGGAGCATCAAATTAGTTGGACCGATATCTAAAGGTCTCGGAGGTGTTAGAGCGTCGGAGGTAGAATGGTGGAGCCATAGGTAGGTTGCCAGGCGACACAGATAAAGTGCGGCCGAATTCCGAACGGGAATTAATTTGTTCAATCAAAGTTCACTTTGCGGTTACTTGCTGCTCAGTTGAGAGTGCGCTTATCACATTACTCAGGCAAACCCACCCTGACCTGACCTGCGCTACATTATTCATCCTCATTCAGAAGTTGAGCGATCGAAAAACCCGGGTTCACTTTGCAGATTCCTTTTCCCACCAAGGGATCGCTTTCAAAGCACGAGATATAACATGGCGAAGGGCTTACGCTCGAGTCGTAACAAAGCCAACAATTCGAAACTTCGATCTAAGGTTTTTGGGCCGGTGGAGAATGAGAGGAAGCAGCGCCTCTCAGCAAAATTGCTAGAATTAGCTTCGAAGCCCACAGCGAAGGCTAGGGAGGATGCAAAGATGGTCGACGAGCATGGTTGGCTACCCTATTAATGACACAGCAACAACATTGTGGCCACTGTTACTGACTTTGTTGCTATCCTTACAGAGCCAACGAGTTCGAAAGAGGCGGAGGCAGAAGCAGATGTTTATTCAAAGGAGCAGGGTAAACCTACTGCCTATCAAAGCGAATCTATACCGCTCGTAACGCTAACAAGTCTCCCATTTACAGAGATGGATGTTGAACAAGATGACGACTCTATGAAAGCTGCGGAATCAAGATCAAGGAGCAGTGGGCGGATACAGAAAAAAGGGAGGGGCAAAGCGAAAGCTGCAATGGTGTTTCCTGTCTACAGGAAGGGGAAGAGGGTGGGACCTCATTTAAACAAAAGACAGAGGCGGAAGAGTTTGCGGCCATAGAGTGATATTTGCACGGGCTATCAGAGAATGTACAACATACGAAGTAAAAACATATCCAGCGTCCCTGATGTCAAACGCTTGCTCAACACTCCACGTTCCTGCT
Source organism: Cladonia metacorallifera KoLRI002260 (assembly GCA_000482085.2). Taxonomy (NCBI): domain Eukaryota; kingdom Fungi; phylum Ascomycota; class Lecanoromycetes; order Lecanorales; family Cladoniaceae; genus Cladonia; species Cladonia metacorallifera. The sequence continues at coordinate 1,204,224 of KI911116.1, read as the reverse complement.
CTGCATTCTCCTCATGAGCTCGAGTCTACTACTTGCGCCCAAAATGTTCTGCCCTCATCCTCTCATAATACTCACGCATACTTGGTAGTAACAGGGATTCTTAGATGGCAGAGCCGCAAGGCCTGCAACGTGAGGCCTCGGCTGTGGCTGACGGGAGATCTGCAGCACCGAGGACCTTAAATGCAGGCTTTAAATTTTGACACCATTCTCCAGCCAAGGGACTGACTATCTTTTCTGACCTAACAGCTTCATAGGTCGATACAATAAGACCATTGTCCGCTGAGTGATTACTCTTACCTGGATCAGGTCTATCTTTATGTCAGGGTGCTGAATATGCATTGGGTACGGTGAAGCATTGGGCATGCTTACAAAATGTTGCAAAGACTCTCGATACTATTGCTGACTATCGCAAACCTACTTATACCAATCGCCATATTGATTTTCGCAACAGGTTTCTTTCCTTACAAGCCTTTCATCGCTGGTAGAGCTTCCTATGGAGACGGCAAGGATGGCAAGAACAACAACAAATATGGAGTGGCTCCTTTCGACAAGGTAGTATTCATGGTCGTTGATGCGCTTAGGAGGTTAGAAATCTTCCAGGCCATTGCTAGGCTGTTACTAAGACTCTCAGCGATTTTGTGTATTCCAACCACTCAGGCTTCACATTCACTCAAAGGTCAGCATGTACACCTGTCACAATTTGGTCAAGCTGACCCTGGTATGGCAGTCTCATCCGGTCAGGAGCAGCCATGCCGTTCACGGCCCATGCCACATCCCCCACAATAACCATGCCTCGAGTCAAAGCAATGACCACAGGATCAATACCCTCCTTCCTCGACGTCATCCTCAATTTCGCTGAATCTGATACAACTTCAAGCTTGGCTAACCAAGACACCTGGCTTTCGCAATTGAAGGACAAGCCGGGAGGGAAATTGGTCATGTACGGTGATGATACCTGGCTGAAGTTGTTTCCTAATGTATTTGCTCGTGCGGATGGCACTTCGAGCTTCTTCGTGTCGGTTAGTGGTCCTTCGTCGGTTATGTACATAGATGCTGTAATACTGAGAACCAATTGATAGGATTTTACGGAAGTGGACAACAATGTGACAAGACATGTGCCTTTAGAGATGAAGCAGAGCGATTGGAATGGCATGATTATACATTATCTCGGACTCGACCATATTGGACATAAGGCGGGTCCTAGGAGGTAATATGAAACAGGCAAATGAAAGAGCAATATATATTGACTCCTTTTGCAGTCCTCACATGATACCAAAGCAGGCAGAGATGGATGATATCGTGAAGCAAATCTACCAGGCAATTGAGACAGAAAAGCATTTGCAGTCTACACTCCTCGTTGTTTGCGGTGACCATGGCATGAATGAAGCCGGCAATCACGGGGGATCAGCAGAAGGCGAGACATCTCCAGCGCTGGTCTTTCTGTCCCCCAAGTTTCGAACCATTTCTGAGGGCTCCGGATGCCCACTTGTTGTACTAGAATCATCCTTTGAATACTATACCACAGTAGAACAGTCAGACATTGCGCCTACACTCGCTGGCTTACTAGGATTCCCAATACCTCTCAATAACTTGGGTGTCTTTATTCCGCAGTTGTTGGCGTTTTGGGATGATGGTTAGCCCGCCCGAGCATGACCTGTTCTGGTGCACCAACTAATGGGTCTCACAGATGTTAAGTTACATCTCATGCAACAGAATGCTCGGCAAATCCTAGATATTGTCCGTGGGACCTTTCCGGGGCTACCCTTCGATGGTACAACAGACGGCAACGGTTGTGCATCGTTGAATTCAGACGGAGAGACACTAGACTGCCTCTGGTCTAGGGCGACGAAGTCTTTGGACCCTCCTGGCTATGGAGACGGTGCCGAAGCACTGCGAGCATATACAGAAGTATGTTGAATGCTCGCCATCAAAAAAGGCCGATGTGCTGAATTGTATGCAGTTCGCCAAGCGTGCCCAAAATGTTATGAGCAGCACTGCGAGTAACTACGATGTCGGCAGGCTCCACATAGGTATTGTTCTTGCTGGGCTCGCAACGGCGGCTTGTCTCATTACAGCTTCCACCGCTCTATTAGAATCACGCTCGAGCGGGCGATGGACTTCATCGGTCATGATCCTCTATGGTGTGATGATGTTTGCGAGTAGCTATGTCGAGGAGGAACAGCATTTCTGGTACTGGGCATCCTCTGGTTGGCTTGCATGGTTATTCTTGAAACAGTGAGTCATTTTTCAAGCCTCATCCTGTTCAACGCTGATAGCGTGTAGACATAGCACTCTACAGATGAGTGGCTTCTGGAAAGCTTGGTTGGCTGTCCCGCTGCTTGCTATTTTGCGTGTGATCCGTGTCTGGAATCAGACAGGCCAAAAGCATGCTGGTGAGCCAGACATTGCAAAGACATTACTTCCTGCACACACTTCCATACTCTGGTTGCTTGTGCTTGCAACCTATCTTGATGTTGTCCAACGGCTGTCGAGAAGGGCTCTGCCATGGACGTCGCGGCGTGTCTCCTTCGCGGCTTCGCTCGCTTTAGGCCTTACAGCTCTCAGCTTCAAAGTCGACTTCACAAAGGCAGACGCTCCGGAACTCTTGGACGGTCTTCATCTTTTCTTTTTTCTGAGACCAATGAAAGAGGCTTCCTTGATAGCCCAAGCGAGGGCATTGTTCATCGGTATCACGGCTCTGCTATTACTGAGTATCTTCCCTGTGATTTACAGACGCACCTCCCAAGCTGGGAAAGTTGAAGATAAAGGCCAGCCCCCAGCCGATGCAGGCATGCTAACGGACGAAGTTTCGGCCATCCGATCTCTTCACGACTTCTTCACACTATTCCTCATGACCCAATCAAGAGCTACCAACATCCCTCTATTCCTTCTCTTTGAGATACAATGCAATATTTTGAATTTAGTAGAACTGTCTGGAGTTGAAATGACGTTGACATCTCATCTCTTCCAGTACGCGTCATTCTTCGCATTTGGAGGTTCCAACGCCATCTCCTCAATCGATCTTTCAAACGCATATAACGGTGTGGCTGGATACAACGTCGTAGCTGTGGGCATACTGACTTTTTGTGGAAATTGGGCGGGCCCCTTGTGGTGGACCTCAGCGACAGTGCTGTTGTTGTCAAAGCGCCGCAATCAAGGTCGAAGGAGACGGTGGTTCGAACACGTTTCGGTGCTTACAGCCTTTGTCTCAAGCGGTGTTCTTTCTATAATGCTCGCATGTACGGCGTTGAGAACGCATTTGTTCATATGGACGGTTTTTTCACCCAAGTATTTGTATAGCATGGCGTGGAGCATGGGCCAGCATCTTTGTATCAATATTGGGCTTGGTAGCCTACTGTATTGGGTAGGAACTTCGTAATACCCCCTTCGAACCGTACAATACTGTTTAGAAAGCTCCAATAACAACGCTGTCTGTACTGGAATAGAATATTACTTGTATCACTCCAACCCTTGGAACAGGTCGTCGATTATATTCGTAGACTTCCTTTTCTGCCTTCTAGCAGGCCTTTTTGGAATCTTCCTTTCTTTGGCTGTTGAGGCCTCTTTGCTCTCCTGTAGTCTGGGATCCGGACCTACAAGTACAACACCTGCCTCCGGGCCTTCCAGAGCCCCACGTCCATCACCGGACTCCAACAGCTCGGGCAAGTCACCAGCAGCGGGAAAGCGGGGTCCAATATCAACATCAGATCTCGAAGTCACAGGCTCTGCCACCACTTGCCCCAAGTCCTCATAAGCCTCTGTCAGAGCCTTGTTGCTGTCACTCGCCGGTCTCACACTCAGATTGCCAGGTTCTCCAATCGCCCCATTCTCAAGCCCAATAATTCGCTGGATCCTAGCAAGCTCTGCAACCAGCGTAAGACCGAGAGCCGAGAACTGATTATCACTGACGAGTTGTGTGAAAACCCTGAGGCACATCAGTCTTCAACATTAAGCTGAAGCATAATCCACAGAGGTGACGCACCCGTAGCACCTGGGAAGCAGGAGTTCATTCATATACTTAATCCTGACCGAGGCACGTTCAACGTTTCCATGTCTGATGTCTATGATGAGTCTCGCAATGCTTCGTCTTAGCATAGCCAGCCATTTCCACCAGTGACTATGGCGATGCTGATTTTTGTTCCGATGATGTATTAGGTGAAGAATTTGCGAGACTCCCTGTAATTGGCTAACATCGGTATTCATCATATACCTAGAATCTGACGAAAGTAATCTAGTTGCGGAAGCGGAGAGTTTGTACCGCAAGTGGGCAGATCATAGCCCACTGCAGATAAGTTCCGAGTAATGCTGAATTGAACTAAAAGCTTATGACGAGAGCGAAAGTATCGGGGTACGGGCACGGAATGTGGTTGTTTCATTAATGTTACTTTTGTCAATTCTAGGTGCCGTGTACAAGCTATCTAAGTGCTAAAACAGCATGAGCTGCTACAGCCATGGTATTATCTTTGTTCCTCCAGCGATATAGCCACCAAACATTTGAAGCCTTTTTCCAGCTAGAGTAAACTCGAACAGTGACATAAGAGACGTGACATTTCAAAAGACAACGGTGATTAATGTCCTCTCGAATCATTGAGACCGCCAAACTCGCCCGCGTATACAAATGAGACGAAAATTCCTAGAAATCAATGGAAGCCCTTCGTCGTCTGCCATCTTCTCAAGAACAATCTATGCCCGATATCCATCGATATAGGCCCAAATTAGTGTGGAAACCATACATATAAGCCATCGATATCGAAGTATGAGAGCGTACGGTCAAAATCCTGCAACATCGAGACGACTAGAATGGAGGTCCATTTAAGCTCGAATAGCACGATTCGCTTAATCCTCCGTGTGATGCAGATGTGTGCAAAGAGTTGATACCGTTCTGATTGGTATACTGGTTCAAACCATACGAATCCTCGACTTCTGCGAGCCTAGTACCGCGATCGTACTGGGAACGTCGGCGACGTTGTTCGTCACGAAAGTTCTGGCCAGCTCTAGGAGCAAAGAGTCCTGCAAAATTGATTAGCCAGCTTGTACATTGTCCGCAGGCCTTGTGACTCACCAACGTGCTCTGCGTTCTCCACGCTTCGTTTCATCTTTGATGGATTGTCTGGCCGTGGGAAATCTTCTTCCTTTCCTGCCAAGGGACCATTGCCAGCGTGGAAAAGCTGTGAATGATCAGTATACTTATCGCTTCAGCGTCTTTCTCAATACATATAGTACGTACCTTTGGACGGAAGCCCGGATACTCGAGCATCACAGAGCTGTTGCGGAACTTCTGAATAAGACAGTCCCTGCCTTGAATGGCTATGAAATGTTAACGAGATACCAATGATCAGAGCCCGGTCCACGCACTGGCGTAAGAGACCTCCGCAACTTTGTCGCTGTTGTAACGGTTCCTGAAACCATATGAGCGTCATCCCCATCACGTCATCACTGAGCTGTCACTAACCAGCGTCGACCTGCTCTAGCCTCCACGAACTGCAATCATGTCAATCTTCAGTCAATCTATCGGCTGAAATAGATACTAACATCAATTATGGAGTATGGCTGTTCACGATTAGCATGTTATGTCCAAGGCTTGTGCGCAGATGACCACTTACATCTTCAAAGTTGATGAAAGCATAACCAACACTGCGGAAAATTAGACATGTGGTTCGAGGGCGCTCATTGCGTGTTGCCTTCAGAAGACTTACTTGCAGTTATTAGCAAAATCTAAAGACATCATGTCAGTAAGGAAATAAGAATAGGCTAGCAGATAGATTACCAATTCGTAGATACATGAAATCATATTTGGCAAAACTCGTCTCATCAACTATTTCCTTGAGCATTGCCTAGAGCGTATAAGCTTTGGGAGCAACTTTGAAGTGTAGTGCATACCTGATCAATTTTATTAGGAATATTTCGCAACATGATCTACCAGACTAGATTAGCGCAAATCGGTATATTGCTGCGAAGGAATCACTTACCGTTGTCCGAACATCGATACCGTCGCGAATGCGACCAACATCCACGACATTATGATGGCCCGATGGGTTGTCATGGTATTGACGGCCACCCAACCTGGTTTGACCGCTCTGCCGTTGGCCCTGCGGCCCGTGACCATGATATGGCATTGTCAACGCCCCTCGCTCTTGCCCAATGGCACCTGGGCTGGAAGATGTCCAGACGGGTGACTGCATTCCAAGATTTGGGTAGGGCATATATGTTGGGCTCCAGGTGGAGTTGTGGTAGGAAACTCCGCTGGGAAAGCCAAGTGTGTAGCTGTCAAGCGTTGGTGGTGTAGGTTGTCCACTGGCATTGCTGCGTTGGGGAAGCGGCCGGCTGGCCGGCGTCGAGATATGGAAAGGGGAGAATGAAGGGGTGCGCGGGGTCTGAGGGCCATACGCAGCACGGTGGCTGTTGAGGTTCATACCACTCAGTGCACTGTCCAGACTAGACTCTTGACCCATGATGAAGGGGCCAAGAATCTTCCTTGTCGAATTTGTCTCATCGGGCTCGTAGGAGGACATTATCAAGGTGCACCCCTGTGTGAGTCAGCTCGCTGCAAGTACCCGATGGGGGGTCGGAGCTCACGCAGATCTTGAATCCGTTCACATTCAAAGCATCCTGAACTGCAGAAGCATTGTAGTACTCCGCTCGATAGGTCGATGCTATGTCATCGTTCTTGACAACACGGAATGACACTAGCCAGCCAAAATTTCCCAAAAATTGTTTAACATGCTCTGCAACGGCCCCGACATCCAAGTGTTCATGCACATTGTCATACTTGGCTACCACAAGTACTTGGCCTTCGTAGGTGGAGACAGGAGAACATTTCGAGCTCCCCGGTTGGATCTTCAATGCAAAGTGTTTCGGTGAGATATACCTAATACTCCAAGATGGATAGTATGATTTGGCTGCACAATATGCAGCTTCGGCGTCTCCAAGATCCCCGAACTTAAGGTAAATTGTACCAATGGAGGGTAGCTCGGCAGTCAAGATTTGCTCTAAGGAGCGAAACTTCTTCTCCTAGCATACATTTGTAAGTCCTCTTGGAATTATCATGTGCAAGACTTACGCCGAAAAATCCATAGATGTCACTCATCGAAGTAGTCGGAGGGATGTTGGATAGCATGATAGCCCGAGACAACCCCTCATCAGATGAGAATTCTCTATCAATGTTCCCTCGAGCAGCAGAGGAGGTGTCATACTGGGTCGAGGCTGCCTGGATGCTCGTTGGTCGAAGGCCAAGGCCGGGAGGACCAGAAAGGGCACATTTAGTGGCTATTAGATTGTGCTGAGAAGAGCTGGGAGCTGCAGGAGATACCGGGTACTTCGGACTGGAAACAATGATTTGATGGCTTGCAATAGGAATGGGGTGACCATTGCTGCTGGATATCGCAATGCTTGAAGCAGGGGTGAAGTTCGAAGCTCCAGGTGACAGCTTAGATACCCCAGTGGAGGGCTGCGTTACAGGGTTTGAGAACGAACCAGAGACGAACGGATCTTGGGATACCAAGGAGGTGGTTCCGCCAACTTTACCGTTTGGACTGAAGTTGGTATTGGTATGCACCAGATTGAAGGCCGGCGGCACGTTTGATCTGACAATACCGTGACTTGCAACCTTGAAGCTCTCAAAGTTGTCCTCAGGAGAGAAAGCAGAGATCTTCGTTGCTGGTGTCCCACGATGGGAGTCGATCTCTTCAGAAGAATTGGGGCTGGTAGAAATGCCATGAGCGTCCTGTGTACCTGCCATCACCGCGAGCTATTGAGCTGATGGGGGATGGATCGGCTGGTTCGTGTATGGCAGGAAAGTAGACTGGGGAAAGGGAGGTCAAGACAATTCCTGTCCAAGAAGGATGTGAACAAAGGCTTGTCACAATAATTGAGTTTTCGATCGTCTTCAACTAGACCTGCAGCATGGACTACTGACACAGAATGGGTGAAGAGTGTATGGATACTTGTGCAAGAGGAGAAGGATGGAAGAAAAGAAAGATGGTGAAGGAGGATGCAGAAATTCAATTTGTCCAGGGCGAGGTGGGATAAATAAACCAGCCGATGCATCTCAGAGGTGGCAAGAGCGAAGTCGTCGTACATGACAAATATTCACTCGGACTTCGCTTCGAAGATTCCGGTGATGTTCTTGCTGGAGGGTACCTTATTAAGAGAGAAGATTTTCTTGGCAGATGGCAGATACACAAAGTAAATTCCTCTACATCCCAATCATTTGTCGCCTCAGGAATTCCATGAGCTCATTCGTACCTCTATCACATTTCCACAGGCTTCTTATTGCAGTCATTCAAATGAAAACAGTCTTACTATTCTTGGAGGAGACGCAATGGGTCGAGTGTGCCTGCTCATTATTGTTATGTAGGAGCTTACCTTCATAGTGAAGTGAGAGAGATGGGGATCTTGTATGGAATTGTTTTGTCGATCCTTTGGAGGAAGGAGGTACTACCACGTTAAGGGACGAGGATTAATTTGGATTAGCGTTATATTCTACCTTGGTTGACATTAAATAATTCTTGGCGCAGATCTACCGATCTAATCGTATGCTGCTGGATCTTTCCGTGCAACTTTCTGCTCCGCGGACCAAGTCCTCGGGAAGAAGATCGAACAATGTGCATCTGCTACAACTGTGTGTCCCAAATGCTTTCTTGAGCCTTATCTGCAGGGAAAACGGCTTTTGTCACAATTCGGGTCCCTACAGAGTACGAGTAGCGGGATGATTCGCCTTGGTCTTGGCATCGTGAGCTATTGTTGTCTACCTTAACATATCGTATCCTCTTACTACCCAATAAAGGAATACTGCTCAAAGTCCCAACACTGCTGTGCGCGAGCGAGGAAGCTCACAGGGTCATGGGTCTTGTATTGACCCTATTTGATATGCCTATAGAATATCGAGACTGAACACCATCTCCGCTACTCCCAAGTGAAAACATTCCTGCCTGTTGCCTACCATTCCACCATGCCTTCAGCAGTTGACCACCGGAGGGAACTGGAATATGCTGTACAGCAGGTAATACTTAGCCCTACACCCTGTGCTTGTGGAAACTTATGGCTTCTAACATGCTGCAGATAATTCAGTCTCCTTCTGACAACGAGTATTTCAGCCAGCTTCTGCCAGCAATTAAAGATGCCAGCAAAGGCGGGCAAGGCCAGCAATTATTGCAATCGCTGAAACAATACTCTGCGAACCGCGAGGCGGAGATCGAGCGGATATGCAATACCAACCATCAAGGCTTCGTAAGCTCGGTCAACCAACTTCTTCATGTACGGGAAGGCACTGTCAATCTTACCTCCGAGATCCTGCAACTTAATCAGTCCATACAATCAAGTACCGAGAAGCTGGCTGAGCAGAAAAAGGCTCTCGTGGACTCGCGCGGGGTCAGACAGAACATAGATGAAGCAACACAGGCCTTACGTGATTGCTTGGAGGTTTTACGGCTAGCCAATCAGGTGCATGACCTCTTGGGCAGAAAGAGCCATTATTCTGCATTGAGAGCGCTCGATGAACTTCAGAACGTTCATCTCAAAGAGATCACTCAATATAAGATTGCGGAAATGATTCAAAAGTCAGTGCCTGCCACCAAAAAACTTATTGCCGAGGCTGTAATGACAGATCTGAACACATGGCTTTTCCGGATAAGAGAAACTTCTCAATTTCTTGGGGAGGTAGCATTCTATCACACCGAGCAGAGACGAAACCGGCAGAAGGAGCGAGCAGACTCCTCTCCGTACCTCGCCAACTTCAAGCTCAATTCAGCTATTGAGCTAGTCTCTGATGAAACCGAGGAATTCGATATTCTTGATAATGATGATGTCCAAGTGGACTTCACACCCTTGTTTGAATGTCTCCACATACATAAGGCGTTGGGCCAAGTTGATAAGTTCAGGGCGGAATATGCTGCTACTCGAAGACAGCAGAAGGAGCTTCTTATGCCAGCTTCTGTGAATCTCATTGACGCAGAAGACTCAAGCCTTAACGAATTGCTGGAAGGAATTGCGGGCTTCGCAATAGTGGAAAAGGCAACAATGAAGAAGACCCCAGAACTACGGTCGGCGATCGATGTTGATGAGCTTTGGGATTCCATGTGTCAATCAGCCATCATGCTGATATCGAAGGCATTGCACGAGGTCACTAACGCAGAGGTATTACTCAAGATCAAGGGCCATATTGCGCTCTTTATTCAGACCATGGATGTAAGTCGAGTGAGGACTTCTTTATAGGTTCCTAGTATGAAGCTAATCGACATAGTCATGGAATTATCCAGTGGGCGCTCTCGATGCATTCCTCCTCAAGCTGTTTGAAAAGTATGCTGAGCTATTGAAGAGACGTTTCAGCGACGATTTTCAGGAAATTGTCTCCACCGATGACTACATGCCCATGCCCATCAACAAGTTAGATGAGTATGACAAAGTAGTCAACGTCAGCTGGTATACGCCAGACAAGCCGAGAGAAGAGATACGCTTCCCTTGTGTTCTACCATTCTCTCAGATGTATCCACTCTGCTGCATCGACATTCGAAACTTCTTGAATCAATTTTACTTCTTCTCCGATGATCATTTCCAGCATCCACGAGTCATCGACGAGACACTCAAGACAGCTCTTGATACCCTTCTTTCACAGAGTGTTTGTCGTTTATTGGTCGAGAGACTCAGCTCGCAGTATCTAGGCCAGATAGTCCAGATCCTCATCAATTTGGAACATTTCGAGATCGCGTGCCAGGAATTGGAGCCGTTGCTTGCTGCCGCGAGGTCTACTGCCTCCGTTGGTGGCAGCGTTACTCTGAATGCCACGGAAGAGTTTCGCAGCAACAAGAAGACAGCCGAAAAGCGGATTTTCGAGCTAGTTAACTCGAAAATAGATGATCTCATTGGTACTGCGGAGTATAATTGGATGGCTCCTACTCTTGAGAAAGAGCCAAGCAATTACATGCAAACTTTGACGCGGTATTTGTCAAACATCATGAATTCTGTCCTATTGGGTCTGCCCACAGAAATCAAAGAACTAATATATTTTGACGCATTAAGCCATGCAGCAACCATGATACTATCCCTTCCCCTCTCTCCGGAGGCGAAGCGGATCAATCCGAATGGAGTAGCTGCACTGGCCAAAGATGTTCAATACCTAACCGAGTTCGTAGACACACTTGGAAATCCCATACTACGAGAAAATTTGGACGAATTGCAACAGACAGTCATGTTGATGCAGGCGGAGAACTCCGACGAATTCTACGATGTGGCTACCAGAAACAAGAAGTACGGAAGAGTTGATGCAATGAACGGGCCGATATTACTCGAGAAGTATGCATAGAACTTACTCTTGTGCCTGTTCTGAATATCATAAGCACAAGTGCATGGCTAACCCTCAATAGACTCACCCATACTGTCCAGACCCCTGCCAGTCTGAAAACAGAAAATTTCAGGCATTATCTTCGCGGTTTGGCATGAAGTCTCTGCAGCGGGCTCAAGTCGAAGACCCAAAGGATTAGTGAAAACAGCAGCGTCAATGTGACTTTGATAATGATGTACTCCTTCAACATATATGAAGTTGACTATGTATGTGTCGCCACCAGATAGGGGTCTGGCTTGAATGCTCCGGTGGGTGAGGGGAGCGCGATAACGCTTGAAACCGAGACGCCCCGCTCCCGTCGTTAATGTCTGCACTCTTCGACTATCTAGAGTCTATGCGGGCACAGGTCAGCGGTTGGTTAGAGGTAAACGAGAGATCCATATAGGACAGCGCTCTAACTTCAAAATCTGACAATGCACGTTGTTGTGGAGGGACACTAGCATGGAAGGTCGATCGCGCATGCGAACTCTGCAGAAGCATGAGGCTTGTGAAGGGAAATTCCTATTCATTGCAGGCTAAGATTGCAGGCTATAGCTGAAGCTTGTCGTCACCTAGATGCACACCGCGCATGTGAACCCATGGCGCATGAAACTAGCATTGCTTTGCCCAGACTCCCAACAATGAATTGATTCCGCTCACTAGAACGTGATGAATAACAATAATCGAATATTTTGGGCTTGATTCCCACAAGCCTCATCCCACTTCATAATCCCGTTCGCCCTCAGCGTCTGCATCTCCTTCGCCTCCGTCATGTCTCTGGTACTGGTGCCCCGGATTTTGTCCTCCTGATGGATCCTGAGTTCTTTGGTTGACCTGATACATCTGAGTATAATAGTCAGCGATCATCTCCAACACTTTCCATCAAGAACCAGACAACTTACCTGCTGTGCTGTTGGCATGGGTGTATAGCCATACATGCCCTCTAAATAAGGTGGTTGCGGCTGGTATGCGGTGGGGTCTGGCTGTACCTGTGGAGTGTACATGCCTGGTTGGGTCCTGAAATCCTGCTCCTGCGCCATCTGACGGTTGTCAAGGGGCGCATAATCTGGATGACCCATATGCTGTGGTTGCTGTTGCTGAGGGTGACCTGGGGGAGGCTGCTGTTGAACACTGTTCTGGGGCGGAATGATCTGACCTGTAGATGAGGCTTGAGCTGTTGCTGCGCCCGCCCCTCCGGCTCCCTGCCCCGACCTTTTGGCGTGACTTGCAGCTTCTTCGCGGGGAACGATGTCGATCAGGAAATCGAACATGTCTGACTTCGCAAGCGCGGAAGCGATATCAGAGCGTTGTAATGTTCTTCTCTTGTTTTCCTCGGCATGGATCCATGCTCGCATTGTCAACTCGGTGATAAATATGTCGCAGCCTTTGGCAAATAGTATAGGTGCTTCAGCGGAGATCATCTTGACGTCGGGGTCTGCTTTCATGACTTTCTTTATCCTTGCCAAGGGAAGCTGGTGGAGTTTGTAGTCGTGGGTTTCATTCTCGAGATGATTGATAGTCTGCTGCCAATACGTCGTCAAAATATCACGATAGTTGCCATTAAGCCCTTGACTAACCTAGAGATCATGTCAGTAATTGTCAAATTTATGCATAAGAACGAAAGACCCTTACATTAGCCCACGTCCCCGTATAGAACTCTGGAGCCGTGTAACCTTGTTGGGCTGCTACCTGTAATGGTGATTAGCATGTCCTTGAAGCCGGGCCTTATCTGGCTGGAAAAAGCGGGTTGCGGTTACGTACTGTGGCACTTGCACCTGTGATAGGAGGACACCGTCAGCTTGTTGATACACTACGGGCGATGCATAGACGCGTGTGACATCGCCCATGTGCCACGGCTGAAAGCCAGTATTGGGAAGCGAGAATGATATTATGCGAGGAAGGCAACATACCGTAGTGTCCCCCGTGTTGGGGATCATATTTTGTTTGCTGGTGCTGCTGTTGCTGCCCGGAACCTGGTGGGTTCTGGTCCATGGTATGATTCCGCTTAACGGGAATCTATAAGGGTGGTGGGCAATGGCAAATGACGGGTTCCGCACTCGATGTGCGAATTCGACAGGAATGGGACCCGATCTTAGGAATTTGTCTGCGGATATATGAATGAAACAAGAGGAAGGCGGTGAGACAGGGTTCGAAAGAGGAAGTGGTGCGCGATGAAGGGTCGGTTGTTGATTGGAATTACGCTATTGAGGGGGACCGGGAGTGTGGGGTAGGAAGGGTGATTGAGTGGATGGTATTGATTTCTGGGTACATATGTGACTGAGGGCTTTTGCGAGTGCAGAATGGGTAACGACAGTGACAGCGAATTGGCGCTCGAGTGAGGTGTTCTGGTGCTCCAGGTCCTTCAGCTTAGGTAAGCTTGCCTTATCTTATGGTGTTACCTTAGTGTAGCTTGGGAGAAAATTACCTGACCTAGACAGTACACTTTAGGCGCTACCTTAGACAACCATTTTGATATTGCCCTGTACCAAGACACCTAGTATTCAGGTACCTTGAATATGGTCATAGTGGGGCTTTGTTGATGATCGCCCATCCTCTGTTGATCACCCCACGCCTTGAGCCAACTTCGCAGAGTAAGCTGTCCCTAACGGTGGGGTAGCTACGATCGCTTCATCCCGATTAATACAGTACTGTAATTTCGAAGGCAAAGCAACAATACGCTGCATGTCAGCCCAATAATGTCGCCCAATGTCTACAAGGCTGCAATGCTGCCACCAAAGACCCTGTAAATATTGTGATTATTCTGTTGCAGACGTCATTAGATACCGTAATGCTTGTTTCCCCGGCTGCTGTCTGGAGCATGGTTTGATCAAACAGGCGATGCATTGTCTATGATTTTGTCTACGTTCTCAAGCAGCTAACATTCGGTACACCGTAATCGTATATACACGAAAGAAATTGAAGATATTACATCAGCAAAAGAATGGCTTTTGGCGTCCTACCTTACCTTAAGGTAGGTACTGTTTTCCCGGAGCAACGAGGCGCTAGCTCTAGCGCCCGAGGCGATTCTTCAATGCTGAATTTCTTCGCAGCCCCACACAAATTCACATCAATAGTGCTCAGCTGCAACCCCACCTGGTCGATAACGAAGCATGGACCAGCAAGGTGATTGGGAAGATAGTGATCTATCTGACAGCCAGGTCAAATCTTTGCTCCAGCGAGCCGAGCAACGCCTAAAGAATTCTGAGACGACTCGCAACTATCCTACAAAGGCACCGACATGGCAGAGGTATGCTACGGCAGTCTAAGACTAAATTACCATGCTGAATCAGGCGTAGGATATCTAAGCTGGAAACAGGGGCCATAACGCAACCGTATATCTCCACGATTGACGGGATCGCTCGGACGGACTCAAGTCGGCTCCTTAGCAGCCAGGACAGAGGCCTCTCAAATAGCGCTCGCAGAGTGGAGGACCCGGTGAAATTGAAGGCACGCGTTTCGAAGGTGAGTTTTTATCATGCAAACTTATTGTTTCCTTCCCTTTGATGAAATTTATCCATATTTCCCTTGAAGCGGAGAATCCGGTCCCGTTTTGGGTACACGCTCTGCATCGCTGAGAGACTTTATACATAGTTACTCTGAGGATGTCATTTCTCCTAATAGTGTGAACTCCAGTTTTTGATGTCATCAAGCTGACGTTCTTCACAGGAAAAGCGAGCTACTGCAGGACCTGACTTCTTCGACATGCCTCGCACCAATCTAACTCCTGAGCTCAAGACAGACCTACGACTCCTTCAAATGCGGTCTGTACTGGATCCTCATAGACATTACAAGAAGACTTCTAAGGCTTCCGTACCTCAATATTCTCAAGTGGGTACCATAATTGAAGGTCCAACCGAGTACCTCACTTCCCGGCTTCCAAACAAAGAGCGCAAAAGGACTTTCGTCGAAGAAGTCTTGGCGAATGAGACTTCTACAAGCCGCTTCAAGAGCAAATATAATGATGTTCAAGCGTCTAAGACTAGTGGTAGGAAAGCGTTTTACAAAAAGTTGAAGGCAAAGAGGTCTGGTGGCATCTACAAGCGTTAGAGATGGCTCTTCTTTTATCTTCAACCAAGTGACGACGTCAAAACGTGCTGGTCTTGGTCAGTGATAAGAGTCTTGCAAATGCCGGAGCAATCCATTGTCTCGCCATTCCATACAACCTTGCATCGCGAATCTCGGAAGCCTTTCGCCGCTCAAGAAGCATGGTCGGTGTTCAGTATATCTCGTACCAAAAGACTCACCAAATGCTACCAGGAAACCATCAGTTCAATGCGCTCACACACTGCTCTATGCACCGTACCTGGACATCCGCTGCAGCCTTTTGACCAGCTTCTAGCACCTCTTCATGGTTTGCTTTACCCTTCTCGATTGCCCTCTTGAGGTCCTGACCTCTGGAGTCTTGGATAGATGTTTCGTCACCTCGCGGTCCGGGATCGAGTACCGCGTTGTTGGTTACAAGGCTCAATGCAAGGACCCTCATGTTACAGTGCCGTGCTACGATGATTTCAGGCACTGTCGACATTCCGACAACATCTGCTCCCAAGCCTCGCAGCATACGGCATTCTGCCCTCGTCTCATAACTGTCGAGCGTGAGTCTAATACGAGACGCGGACAAGATTTACAATTACCTTGGGCCTCCGACAAAGGCATAAATGCCTTCATGTAAGCGCCTTGTGCTAACTGGGCCTCTATCGATACTCTTCCACAATTGATGAGCGCGTCTTCGCAGATCGAGATCATAGGCATCGGACAGGGCCGGGAAGCGTGTGCCGTAACTTTCTGCGTTCGGCCCACGTAGTGGATGGAGGCCTGCGAGCCCTGCGAGGTTAATGTGCTTGGTAGCATTAGATTCTGGCCCCCAGGAAACGTTGCCGACCTACGTCGTTAAGTATTACAAGATCTCCAACAGAATATTCCGATCTCAAGCCACCAGCGGCGTTAGTGACTCGATTACGATTAGTCGGCGTGATTAGCCAGAGCCTGAGACCACTTACTCAAGAGCGTTCCTACTCCCAAACGTTTCATGACTCGAATGGGAAATGTCACACTCTGCATGGAGTGACCTTCATAATAACTTCGGAGAGGTTTTTAACTCGAGAAACCTTACGGACATGGAAGACTGACTGGACTCGGCCTACCATTAACACTATGGGTGCTCTGTTAAATTCAAATAGTCCGAAGAGAAGTTTGCCGGCATGACCCTGCACTACTTAATTTATCAGCGTTGCGTTGAGCGAAAAGCGATTGGGTGCATGTTATGTACCTGTGCTTTGGGGAAAATGAGGTATGTCGGCGTAAGGGATCTCAGCTCGTGGCTCCGGCAGGACGCTCTCGGCCAAGCCCCCTAATCCAGAACCACATATTATTCCAACAACAGGTGATAGGAGCTCTAAGGGAATCCTCGCGTGCAAATATTGCAAAGCCTGCTCTGCCTGCTGGGGAAGAAAGTTGTCCATACTTATCGTGGCTTAATTCCATTCACAGGAAGAAAGCAAAAGGTAGCTGCTGAATAGAAAACCTAATTCTGACCCTCCATTGTAATTTTCAAGTAAGAAGAAATCCTTGGAGTCTTTGCGAGCCGAAGATGTACGTATGCAGATATACTGCTTGGTGTGTGAGCAGGGCATGCGGAAGAGGCGCGCGCTAACCGAAAGCACTGGGGTTTAGCCGCGGCCTTTGATAGCTCCATTAGATTTGTTTGCTACAAGTAGGTCTTGCTTAGGGACTCTCAGTAATCTTTCAGACAATGGCTACCCCAATGATTTGCCTCCGATCTCCTTTTTCCGAAATGTTATCTTCCTATTACCAGCTTCGAGTGATGCGAACATCGCTCCGGCCACGCAATAGGAAGCGTCAATCCTACAATCCTCATAAGATAACCCAGAGAGCCAGACTTTCTACCATATCCAGGGATGAAGCCAAACAGAGGGAAGGGAACAACGCCATGTCCAGCAAGCCGTTAGTGCGACTCTTGCCCGTCTTCCAACGATGTACTCACAGGTTCCTGCATAACAGGCCCAATGTGCCCGTCCGGTCTACAGCTGCAGGGCCCGGATATACGAGGTAATCAACGCCGCCGAAAGAACATCAACGGTAGCTAAGCCTAAGATAGCCCGCCTGCACAATCAGTCACCAGCGATATCAAAGCGCATCGCCAGTCTTCGGAGAAAGAGGAAGCACAAGCCTTTGCAGATGCCCTTGCCCTTCCGCAAGAAGGCACCAGTATACAACATCCACGATTACCTCGCAGCGTACAAGCTGTTTTTCTTAGGCCTTTGAAGCGAACAGCGCAATATGGATACCCCTGTTGCGATCTACAACTTCGGTCTTACAGTGCACGAAATGTGGAATTCTTCGCCGACTTCGCTCTTCGAGCTGCGTATTACCTCCATCTACCTGCCGCTGGACCAGTACCTCTGCCCCGTATTACAGAGAGATGGACAGTGCCACGAAGCAATTTTGTTTTCAAAAAGAGCCAAGAGAATTTCGAAAGAATTACAATGCGACGGCTTATTCAGATACAGGATGGACACCCAGAATCGGTGGAAGTATGGCTGGCTTTCTTAAGGAAGCATGCCTACCATGGTGTTGGTATGAAGGCCAATGTTTGGCAGCAGGAAAAGCTTGGTAAGTGTCGTTAGTGTCTTAGTAGATACATTTGGTTAATGCTCGTTCTAGGTGTCGGCAAGACGATGGACGTCAGTTTGGAGAACTTGAAGCAGGCAATGCAGCCGAAGTGGGCCCATTTCGGGAGGCGAAAGACCTTGGAGACTTCGGAGAGAGCTTATGAGATGATGAAGGATCCAGCATTTCAGCAAACACAAGAAGCACCGCCTATAGGGGTTTAGGATTATATATGTCTTTTCGAATAAGCGAGCATCACTCGGACTACTTGACAACTGTATTACTTGTTGAATTTAGCATCAGCACAATTGTGAATGTAGATAAGCCGAAATATTACCACCTTACTTGATCTGTATAACGGGAAATGGCAATTGGCGGTATTAGACCATTACATAGTGAGTCCTGGCATTGCCAAAAGTGCGTTGCAAATAGTATGGTGAAATCCACCTTCTGCGATCCACGCATATTAGGGGGCAGGAGGGTCCACCTATCAACCGTATGCTTCTAAAAGTACACCACTGTATTGCCCCATAGGGCTGGTGCCTACGAAGTAGAGGCCCCTGAAGCTGGTCCCTGAGGAAATGAGTTTAGCGCTGGACAAACCCGGCTCCGGGGACTAATCATATCGCTTAACTAGGTAGGTGACCAACTTTTGCGGCATGCTTGACCACCAGCAATGAACCTGCAATGAACTCCAGTGTCTTGCGGCGCATTAAATTCCAATATGCCTGGACTGAACGTGCTACTCGAATAGTATTCCCTAACAATGCTCGCGTTCGTACAAGACTTTGCCTCAGGCTCTACTCGTCTAGGGTTCGAGGGGATGTGATATTTTCAGGTATACAACCGACCGGCGTACCGCACCTAGGCAACTATATAGGTGCTTTACAACAATGGACGCGAATGCAGGAGGAGGCTGCACCCTCCACTAAGCTGATATATTCCATTGTCGATCTACATGCGATAACCATGGCACAAGATGCGGATCAATTGCGAGTATGGAAACGAGAAACATTGGCAACGCTTCTAGCTTCAGGCCTGGATCCGGAAAGATCTGCCATATTTTACCAATCTACAGTACGGATTTCGCTCTTACTTGGTCTAGATCATTATCGCTGAGGCGACTACAGGTTCCAGAGCATACGGAATTAATGTGGATCTTGAGCTGTACAGCCTCCGTGGGATACCTCTCGCGCATGACCCAATGGAAGGTGCGCTCTCAAGTTAACGCACCTAATTTGTTTGAAATCTGAGACTGAACGGCTTTAGAGCAAACTGTCGCTTCCAAATGAGGCTTCGGTATTGGACTCAACCAGCACGAAAGCGAAACTCAAGCTAGGACTTTTTTCCTACCCTGTTCTGCAGGCTGCTGATATACTGCTATATAAGTACATATGAAACTTCGAAATTGTAATTAGATGCTTACCTTATTAGGACGACTCATGTACCCGTTGGGGAGGACCAGGTGCAACATCTTGAATTTGCAAGGCATTGCGCTGACCAATTTAACACTGTCTATGGGGATATTCTAGTGAAGCCGCAGACAGTACTTTGTGCGTAAACCCAATCCAATACAATCCAGTCTGCGAGCTCACCTGTCTCTCTGACTTATTTAAAGCATCAGCGAAGCGCGTAATGTCTCTCAAGGAGCCACAATCCAAAATGTCGAAATCCCACACAGACGAACGTTCACGCATCCATGTCAACGATACGTCTCAGGCCATTAGTGAAAAGATCAGACTTGCACTAACAGACTCGGTTACAGGGGTGTCATACGACCCCATTAGACGACCTGGGGTGTCGAATTTATTGGCTATCATGTCTTATTTTGACGACCGTGGCAGAACGGCCAAAGAGCTTGCCCTAACCTACTCAGACATGGACATCCGGAATTTCAAATCGGAGGTAACCAATTCTATCTCCAAGGGCCTGGAAAGCGTTCGAGAAAGATACAACAGTCTCATGAGCGCTGATGGGGGTAATTATCTAGATGATGTCGCTATGAACGGTTCGGTCAAGGCGCGCGAACAGGCGAAGACGACAATGGCTGAAGTACGACACGTCATTGGCTTATGAGTCAGAACCATTCAAACCGGTATTCAATCCAATTGAGATATCACATTACAAATAGAGCGGAAAGTAATATCAAAGATGTCCAGATAACTAGCTTCGAGAGGCTCGTGGAGATTCCACGGTCATACATGTCTAAACCCAACACATATAACCCTTTCGTACCGTAATGACCAAGAGTAGCATACCCTGAGCGTGCCCTGACAAATACCATCATTACTGTCCATGTTGAAAATCGCCAAAGACCGCTGTTAAGATACACGTGTGCGTTATGCAGGACAAAGTACATCAAAGGTATTTAGTACCCAAGCCCCCAAGATTTATACACCGATGATCGTTGGCAAGGCACGTACTTCACAATGGGCTGGGCTGTCGGAGCCTACTGCTGGTGTTCTTACTAGAGCTAGACAGCAATCGCCGCTTGTACCCTGTCTCATTAGAATTACGGAATTCGATGCAGAAAATACTGGCTTCGCGCAACAGCCTCAGAATTGGTCCCGTCAAGGTGACAGTACTGTTCTGCCTCAACCTCATCCCGCTTGCAGCCAAGTGTAAGATCCATCCTCCCCTGACGCGGTTGAGAATTGGGTGTAACTGGACTATTGAGAGGATGAGAGTTTGATTAAAATGGATTTGAAAGAGGCAGTATTCTTGTGTATTCTTGTTACGTCTCGAGCAATCCGTCAGTCTCAAGTAACGATGCTAACACAGACGATTAAACGCATAATTTGTAACGCCAACGATCACCTCGACGAGAAATCCAGCAGAAGAAACTATGCAGATGATCATGCAACTGCGTTGCCACCCATTGGATACGTTGCTGTCTTCTCGTCGAATACAGTGACGTGCTCAGCCTTCTCGCCTGGTGTCGACGTCTCTTCATCCCTAACGCCGTCATGGTCAATAACGGCGGCGTTGAAGCCGACCTTCTTCCCCATAAAGATCTCGTCGATCTCTTCCAAAGACTTGCGTGACGTGTCTGGGTAGAACTACTATTTCGCCATTAGATAGGAGCATTGGACAGCCATTTAGATCACATGTTGCTTACCCAAAGCAAAGGCACAAATGACGCGTTCAATGTAGCAAAGATTATGCATGTCTTCCATGAGATGTTGGTTATCGCAGGAGGCGTGATTTCGACGATCTGGCCCACGCTTAGCAAGCCTCAGCTGTAGACGTCATTTAATCTACTTACCACGAAAGTGCAAAGCCTGCTGAAGCTGGTTGCGACTGCGGTGCCTTTGGCGCGCAGCCTTAGAGGCAGCAGCTCCGGTGAGTACAGCCAAGGCAAACCCATATAGCAGGTACCATAGATGGCAATATAGGTAAAGAAGAAGACTGAAGATTGTTGGCCTTTGCTTTGCCAAAAGACTCTCATGTACTGTACCAATAGCTGCATAGTTGGTTGAGTGCTTGTTTAGACTCAGCAGGACTGCTACCATGATCATCGAAATGCTCTGTATGGTTGATGCAACCATTAAAGGCTTTGGCCGTCCAAAACGATCCAGGAAGAAGATGGGATAAGCTGAGCAAAGGAAGAAGACCAAGCCATTGAGTCGGGAAACCCATAGCGAAGTTTTGATGGACAATCCCATCGAATTCTGCAGTAAGTATGGGATGTAGTAAACAACTGCAAACCATCGAGTCAGTCTTCCTCTACCAATAGATTCGCTTCTTGGTACTTACGAGCATTGACTCCGGACATCTGCTGAAACACCTGAATTCCGATGGCGAGGAAAAAGCGCCTACGATTCTTGGTTTCGTTGTTCTGGAAAAGCTCCACCCATCGCACAGGACCTTGCGCATGCTCAAGCTCGAGAGCCCGGACGATGTCGTCCCGGCGAGCAATAACCTCTGGCGTATTGCCGTCCGCGGTGTTGCTTTCAACCGCTGCAAGGACGCCTGTGGCTCCTTCCAGACGGCCGTGCGCGACTAGCCACCTTGGAGACTCGGGCAGGAAGACTAGCAAACTCAGGCTGACAGTAGCAAATACCATCTGTAGGGCTACTGGGACACGCTACGATGCTGGGTGGTTGACGTAGCTGAGGCCGTACTCGAACCAATAGGAGAAGAAGATGCCGAATCCCACGGATGAACCCAGAGCTGATAGAAGCCGGCCTCGATGTCTGGGTTTGACCATCTCTGCTGCCCACATCGGAAACGTAGCGCCATTCGTGCCCATGCCTAACCCGGTGATGATACGCCCAACGAGCATCTGCGCGGCGGAGAATGACACCGTCTGGATGGCGGCTCCGATAAGCATGGTTCCTAAACCCAGGTACGCAGACTTCTTTCGACCAATTTTCTCTCCAAAAACCGCGCATAGCATATCTCCGAGCCAAGCTCCAACATCGTAAATAGCCGTCACAGTTCCGATCATGGAAGAGCTAGGATGGCCCATGGCATCAAGGAAGTAGGTATTGGTAAGGACACCACTGAGGACGCCTTGGTCATATCGCAATAAAAGGAAGCATACCGCCGCACATGTGATGATGGCCGCGATAAGCTTGGGCCCTCGGGCGCCGAAGAAGTAGTAGCCCGGTGAAGACATTGTGGCTGGAGCAGGACGGTTGGAAGCAATATAGCAAACAACGAGGAAGGAGTAGTGCTACACATCCTGGAAAGCGAGCGGAGAGGACGAACATTATGTAGACAAGATGCAGCCGGCGATAAAGCTCCATGTTCCCCACAATATCGCGTGGCGCGAGCGGGTCCTGGCATGATGACAGGAACAGATAAAAAGGTTCCGCATGCTGTCCGCACCACGTGGGGAAGTCAACTTCTCCACAAAGCAACGCGGGGAAATCAACTTCTCCACAAAGCAATCTGAGGCAGTATAGTTCCAAGCTTCCAGCACAGTTGCGATGGTTATCTTTAGCGTATCCAGCCTCTGGGGATTTCTTTTATTTTTAATTACTTAATCAATACTTCAATATTGAGATTATCCAATAATATTAAGTTCCAGATGGACGGATCAAGAGTTGATGGGAAGTATCCAAAGCGTAGAGTGGAGTATTTCCGAAGTCAAGACATTGTGCCCTCTGTTCTAGTGCTTATCATCCTTTGGTAGGACATCTAGACTCCGTTCAACGCGTGGCAATTTCCACTCCGGGAACAAGGTTAAACGGGTTAAACGGGTTAACGTCCTATTAAGGCAAAGAGAGCCCGAGATCGCTTAGGGCGCTAAACAAGCGGAGATCCGACTAGACCTTGTCCACACCACTGGTATGCTAACGGGCAAAGAGCTTGACATCTGGGAAGAGACATGACCATCTGCACCTCGTGGCCATCCGCACCTCAAGGCCGAATAGTGGGCTCAGCCAACTTCGATAGGATGCCCCTCATTCCTTCCCATGGTCTTCATCTGAACGGCATGAGAAAATAAGGTCTTTGGTTGAACTCTTACTGATGTAGCGCGGTAAAGATCCATGTGATTCATGTATCTACTTGAGGCACAAATGACCTTTCCACTGTGCCTTAGATCGGTCTGAATCAAGGAGACCACGGTCGGTTGGGCTATGAATTTCTCTTCTATGATACCCGGAACCTCTTTCACAAGTACAGCACTGCCAATTTCTTAGGATCTGATATCAGAACATGTAAGTGGCAAACATTGATAGCGTGACGCGTGTACCACTACCTTATGCTGCAAATGAAGACATCAGAAGTCACATGACTGTCTAAGTGTGACCAACGATGGTTGTCTCAATCCCATGTCTCCGATATGGAGAAGAGGCAAATTTTCCACGAGCTTAGACGGTGGCAGGGCGTATCATCAAGCAAGCTGCTGCAGAGCAGATCCTGCAAACCAACGCTAGAGGAAATCGGGACACAAGTCTGTTCTACCAAGCTTATGAACGGTCTGGATCAAGACTCGAGACCTACGGCCCGGACTTGATCAATGAATTTGACCTCGTGCTTTGTGGTGCCATTTGAGGAATACTGCTTCTGTGATGCTCGTCCTAGAATCATCGTTTGATGTTAGCGATATCTCGGGCGGGGATTGCCAAATTGGTCTTCGTCACCAGCAAGCGACAACGCAATGACAATAGAAGGCGGCTTCCAAGCTCGACGGCGACTAGCCTGAATTTGCACAGCTCTTTAAGCCTTTTGATCCAGAAAGATACGGTAAAGGACCTAGTATCATGACCCACATTATTATGGATAGGACCTCTACAAGAACCTCTCTACTATGCTACTCTCCTTCATTTAGGGTGCTTGTGAGTCTCTTCAGGTCTTGACCGTCGTTACAGACTACAATGGATTACTCGAAGAATGCATGGCCGCTGTCGCCTTACGACACCTTTTATCTATCGCCCAAGGTCATACGAAGCCTCGACCTAGATGACATTGTTGCGCTCGTAATTCTAGCCTTCCTCTCCTTTGCGTACCTTTCCTACGGCCATCTTTACGCAAAGCCGGAACCCAACAACCATCTTTTCTTTGTGGGCCCTCAGGATACCTCAGGAATTAAGAAGAAGTCACAAGATCGTCGCAATGTCGTGGAGAAGATGAATGAGTTGGACAAAGACGTCGCCATCTTCTTCGGTTCGCAGAGTGGGAGAGCACAGGGATTTGCAAGCAGCCTGGCCCGCGAGTGCCGTGCACGGTTGGGCGTAAACGCTCTTGTGGCTGATCTTGACGACTACGACCATAGACATCTGACCACCTTCCCAGCCAACAAGATCATGATCCTCATCCTGGCCACATATGGCGAAGGAGGTCCCCCAGATAATGCCAATACATTCCAGGAATACCTTTCCGGTTCACACATTGAGAAGACTTCGAAGCTCGCCAACCTTCGGTGTTTTGCATATGGACTTGGCGATAGTAATTATCGTCTTTACAACCGTTTTGTGGATGAGGTTGATGAAAGGATGCAGGCTGCTGGTGCTTTGCGTTTAGGCTACATAGGGAAGGGTGACGCAGCACTAGGCAATACCGCTACAGAAGACTCCTTCGGCAAATGGAAAGCCGACATGCTCAAAGCCTTGGGTGAAACTATGGGCAAAGAAGCAAGACCAATGACATATGAGCCAAGCTTGGAAGTAATCGACCAGTGCGCTGCAGAGCCCGCGGACATATGTTTGGGCGAGTCGAGCCCGCAGCATCTCACTGGTTCGCCCAAGTCGAATATCAACCTGCAGAACCCCTATGCTGCTCCCGTAGCACTTAGCAAGGAACTTTTCACTAGGGGAGACCGCAATTGTGTCCATATGGAATTCGACATTTCGAAAGTACCCTCGCTGAAATACGTCTCTGGCGACCACCTGGCAGTGTGGCCTATCAACCCTGAAGGCGAAGTCGAACGCCTCATTGGGTTACTAGGCTGGGACTGGACAATGCGCAATGCCTGTATCGACATAGTCGCCAAAGAGAACGGAACGCCAGTGCCTCTACCGACCCCGACCACCCGTGAGACTGTTCTGAGATATTACCTCGAGATTTGTGGTCCCGTATCTTATGACCTGGTCGGCTTCATGAAAGAACTTGCGCCCAGTGAGAATGGCAAAAAGATGCTGGAAGCACTGCATCGTGACTGGACCAGAATTGGTGAAGAGCTCTCGTCAAAGTACCTCAACGTTGCCAAATTGATGCAGCTTGCCGAACCCAACCAACCCTGGACCAACGTTCCGCTCGCCCTGCTGATCGAGTCACTTCCCAAACTCCGGCCGCGCTACTACTCCATTGCCTCCTCCCCCAGTGTTGCTGCCCGCAAACCTGCTATCACGGCCGTGGTCAACGCCATGCCCTCAATCCCGACCACTCCCAGCCCGACCGCCGAGCGCTTCCACGGTGTAGCCACCAACTACCTCCTCGCCGTCAAACGTCAGTTGCACGGCGAACTCGACTCCCTCACGCCCGATCACCCCAGCTACGCCCTTTCAGGTCCGCGTAACAGACTTGAGGGGCCCAAAGTCCTCCTGCACATCCGTCCTTCGGCCTTCAAGCTTCCTACCAACCCAGCCCGTCCCATCATCATGGTCGGCGCCGGAACAGGCATTGCGCCCTTCCGCGGCTTTATCCAGGAACGTGGCAAGCTCGCCTCCATGGGCAAGGAAGCCGGGCGCGCTCTGCTCTTCTTCGGCTGCAGACATCCGGACGAGGATTTCCTCTACCGCGACGAGTGGGAGGCATTCCAGCGACAGCAGCCTGGTATTCTGGACCTGGTGACTGCATTCTCACGGCTCGACTCAGCGGAAGGAAAGTGTATGTGCAGCAGCGGGTACGTGAGAAAGGGCAAGAAGTGGCGAGGTTGCTTCTCGAGGAGCAGGCTTACTTTTACATCTGTGGGAGCGTGCGCATGGCTGCGGATGTGCGTGTGGCGTTGGTGGAGATGTTGGCGCAGTGGGGGAGCAAGAGCGAAGAGGAAGCGGACAGGTATCTGAAAATGTTGAAGAAGGTTAAGCGATATCAGGAGGATGTATGGTCGAGCTAGCTGGCTAGGTAAATGGGTTCTCTGGTCTAAGGATAATCATAGCTCGTATGGGTATGTAGAAGTGTTGCTACATTATGTACAGTCATTCAAACGCTATAGACAGTTATTGCTACAACTGACAAATACGCGCGCTTTAGAAATTTTGGATGAAACCGTATATATGGTATCCGACGAAGCCTCAGATAACCTGGAAAGGCGACTGCTTCGCATGCCCCCACTCCTCCTTCAAATCTTTGATCATCGTCGCCGTCGGCCACGCGTTCTCGCTGTCGCACCTCTCCAACAATTGCAGCAGCTCCGTCTGCTCATTAACGTCTGTCAGCCAGCTGCCGCAGGCGAGCACTCCCATGCACACCTGATACCGCGGCGCCACCTGGCCAGAACACAGACACAGCCCTACCAGCGCGCGAAAGTGCCGGACCACTACATCCTGCAGGCTCTGCAAGTCGCGCCAAAAGCGTAGACCGACTCGATCCCGGACCGGTTCATGCGCGAGGAGCAGCATCTTGGCGAGATGGTAATACTGCCACCCAACGACGTACCAGATCTGTGAGTGGTATATCTGAGGGAAGTATTTCCTACTCGAGGTGTCGCGGTCTTGGACGAAGATGGGTGCGAATGCCGATGGCTTCTTCAGGCGCCATTCCTCTGTGCGGCTCCACAGGCGTTCCCAGTCTGCGAGCGCAGCAGCTTTGTCGTCCCCGCCAGGACCAAAGCTAAACGTTACGGTCTCACCGGAGTCGAAATTGATTTCAACGTTGCAGGACCAGATGTCTGCTTTCAAGGGGCGCTGATTGTAGAGGGCGGCGTAAATGTCTTCGCGGATGAAGAGCCAGAAGACGGCTTCGAGGAGGCCGCCTCGATTGGCGCAGGATTCTTGGGTGCTGATAAAGGCGGAGCTACCCGTAAGGTGGCTCTCCTGATCCGTCATGGGTGAGTGGCGGAATGTGATCTGTTCGAAAAGTCGGAGGATGCAAGTCGCCGCCAGAAATTCCGCGTCGTCGCCAACGTCACGGTTGAGAGCTGGAATCAGCAGCTCCAAGCATTTTATGTGATAGCCATCGGAAACGCTGCAATCGAAGTCGGCGACACGAGCGAGGTGCCGCGAAGAGTACGCAAGAATAGCATACATGAGTATGGGATTTTTCAGGGCTCTCTCGGGCACCTCGACGGCCATTCTGCGCTCGCTGTCTGTCGAGTCCATCCAAGTACCCATCTTATTCCTGTAAAGTTGAAGTAAAAAGGCTTCCTGCGACGTGAGCGGAAGGAACGAGTTGGAAGGCGGAGGATGATAGAAGTCGTCCGATTCTCCAGATCCGCCTAGGAGTATCTGGTCTGCCACCAATAACCTTGATACATCTTCCTCGATATTGTCATGTACAACGATGTCGTCTAAGTCTACGGAACATCGTGTCTGCTTCGTGATCTGAGGCGGAGAAAGAGAATTGGGGACAGAAGCCGATCCTTCACTTATACTACAGGGATTTGGACGCATCTGGTAAGATCCAAAAGAGTTCCGTAATGTGGATGAGTTGGGGGAAACGGCTACGCCATCGTGGGTAGTAGTGTTCTGGTCTGTCTGGTCTAATGGTGAATAACGCGTGCTCTCGTACGCTGTCTCGTCAGTGTCCACTCCAGGGGAAGGAGGAAGACCTGCAGAATAGATGCCAATCAGGGTCGGAGTCTCGTCAATAAACGAAAATATATATGTCATTAGTAAGATCACCTAGAGAGGAAAGAAAGGTAGAGACTCATACGACGTCGAGGAACAGGAGTCCAAACGTCGTCATCTCGGAAGAAGTCGAGCCCTTCTCCCCGCAGGCGTATTTTTGGGTTGCCAGACTTCCCTTTACGACGACTGGGATTTTGGCCGTGCTTGAATCGTAGTTGGGCTTTCGGAGATTGTCTCTTGCATTCTCTTCCTGCTTTGTAACATCTATAGCATGTTGGCTTGTTCTGATCGTACTTGACATGTCGTAATCTGCATATGAAGCTGCGTAAATTCAAACGTCAGTAAGTCACGCCACTGTACTGACTCGAAGCAAAGTCTCTCTCACCAGCCTGATAGAGGTTTGATATTCATAGACATGTTCGACCCTGCGCTCCTCCCTCGTCCCCCATAAAAATGAGATATATACTCACGGTCATAACCAAGAACGCTGTCAACCAAGTTTAGCAGGGGGAGGAAGACAGGTAGGAAGTGGAAGAATGATCTAGACGAAAGGGGATTGTAGGAAGGATGGTTTTTGAGTTTATGAAGGGCTGAGAATGCGGAGAAATATCTTGTCTAGAAGTATCCAATATGCTCCGCCGTAACACGCTAATTCCCCACAAGGACTTCGAGGCGATCTAGATCTTCGACTTCTCCGACTTGTAGATATCCTTCACAGCCTGCGGAGTGGCCATGGAGATGTGCTGAGGACCGATACGGACGATCTTGCCATGTTTCATGTGCGCCTAATGAACTGCGAGTGTCCTCGTGTGGAAAAGTTGGTGTAGCAAGGACCAGGCGTTTGTGAAGGCTGCTACGGAGACGCTGGGAAACCGACGAAGTTTTTTGGCATCCTGGCAGTAATTGTACACCGGACGAGCAATGAACATGCCCAGGAGGGCGATGGCGGTCAGTTGAAACAATATGAGGCCGTACATTGTGTGTAGAGATCTCTACAGTGGACTTATGGAGTTCCACTGATTCTCGGAGGCAAAGAGGTAAAATATAACGGTTTTCCTTCCCCTCTATCCTAGTCGCAGCCATGTTGACGCTCGGCATTAGCAATCGCCGACAACGATCTCCAGCACTCGACAAGAAAGAGGCAACAATAAAGCGAGATAGAGACCCTTCGTACCAGCAGACCTCGCACATTGATTGCTCGGTTCGGTTGGGGTGGGAATTATTGCGGAGGCGTCGATCACAACAAGAACGGCAAAAGGACTACGAGATGACGCAATATTAGCTCCCGCAACTACGAACGGACTGAATTGGGAAAAGACACGCTGGAGGGTTTAGGAGGACCCCACAAAGAGATGACTTGCGTTGCGTGGACCTCCATTCGAAAGAGCAACGCTGTCAATACAAAAGGCTGGCTTCCAAATACAATAGCTCTCTCTCTCATGTGCATACTTGCCACCCTTGTTGTCTGCCTTTACGTGGGAGGCACTGGACAGATACATTATGGATAGCAGTTGCGGTTGAAATACAAGTTGCAATCTTTGTATGTATATAGAAAGACTGTTAGACCAAATGCTCTCAGTGACGTTTTGTACTGCACTAGTCGATTTGGGCAGCGGCGGAAATTCGTCTCATGGTGTGATAGACAAAGTGGCAGTATTCCAATTCTCCAGCTTAGTAAACCAAGTCTTTATCTCCCATATAACGTTCATGCTATCCAACGATCAGTTCTCTCTCTTAGTAAAAATACGTTCATTTGTACTGCATCATCATGAGTTCTGCTGCCAGTACCCAAAACGTCTCCCCACATTTTTCTTGCTATCTCATTTTTCATATTCAGCATCCGAGTGAAAATCGATGCAGAAGATACTTTCGGTGTGGTTTTTAACATTGATCCTCGGGCCGGCTATTGCTGGTTTCTTAGGGCTCGGCAACATTACCTTAGGGGTCTATCTTGGCGGTATTTTGGGTGGGGTGCCAGAAGATCGTTATTAAAAACCAACTCGAAAGTAGGGCGTCCACCGAAGTGAGAAGCAGAGCTTCTATCCTCCGCGTTGAGCAAGTCACTGAATCACCTACCATTTTTATTATGAACGCAATTTTCTGTAAACCTCAATTAGGGTCCTTGTCATAGATAGTCGTCAGCACATAGGTACGACTCCTAGCAAACTCGCATCTAACCAGTCTTCCGTTGCATCCACATAATCCTCGAAAGGACTATCGTAATCTCTACCTCCTAGCATCTCTGTTTATGATCGCTTCTTTCTGCTCGATCTCTGCAAAAACGATGGACCCCGAGCCAAGGCTCCCATGGAAACAATCGAAGCTCTCTATTGGGGCAATAGCTTTATCCTCACGGTTGGCAGAAGCCTCTTCGGCCGTATGGCCCGACAATTCTTGGGCCTCTCTGTCGATGCCGCGCCCGTAAGCGGTAAGTATGTCGAGCGTTTCGAAGTCTGCATTGGCAGCGGCCATATGCAAAAAAGTCTTGACGTCTTTCGAAACGGTGCTCGCATCAGCACCACGCTCCATCAACAACTTCAAAACCTTGTGGCTGTTGTATACGACAGTGGCGTACACTCCCGGGAGCTTGTCTTGATCCGGCTTGTCAAGGATCGCACCCGCCTCCAAATGTTTCGACATTTACAACATGGTCGGTCATGACCGCGCCATCGATGACGCTAATTCCTCGGCGCTCGCACGCATTTACGTCTGCTGGTGGATCATGTTCAATCAGAGGTCCTATGAAGTTTTCTAGGACATCATGATAGTGGACGCACATCATGAGCGGCGTCTGCAGTCTGAATTTGCGTGCATCAACCGGAGCCCCAGCTCGTAGCAATGATCTTATGACAGCCGGGGCTTCAGAGGACTGGGCTAAGGCAGCGTAGTATAGTGCTGTGGCTCCAATATTGCTCGCAATTGTGACATCAGCTCCATACCGTATGAGTTTGTCCACAACGGCAATATCTTCACGCCGCGCCGCCCAGATCAAGGGCGTAGTCCCATCTGCGTCAGCACTGTCGATTTCATTCGCACCGCTAGGCATCTGAAGCTCAAGATCCAGGTCTCCTGGTACCTGCTCGAGGACAATATTATGAAGATGCGAGAAATTCCGTTTCTGCAACTGTTCCATACGCGAGTCGCTGCTGAATAACTCGATATACAACCCTTCTGCAGCAACAGTGTCGCCTTACCAAGCATCTTGACTCATATCCTATCCGCTGCTGTCCTAGACGCACATGAGCATCCTACTTTGTACGAAAGGATGTATCCCCACGAACCTATGAGTTTTATCTGGGGTATTGAGGTCGGCGCCCACATATATCAAGAAAGGAACCGCGTCCATTCTGTTCATAGGGTCAATGGCAGCCTGTGCAAAGGCGTGGGATTAGCGAAGGTTGTACCGTCTTGAATGCATACATGCAGGACTGTGGCTCCTGATTCAAATGCAATATCATAAAGGGGTGCCAGACCGTTATTAAACAGATAAGCTAGGCCTTATACAATTCCAGCCCGTGCAAGCTGGAAAATTGGCGACGACTCTGGTACCACGTGCGGCAATCTGAGCGTGGACTCTGGGTCTATCGCCATTCCTATGCTGATAGTAGCTACAAGAGCGCGCGCAACGAACCACCAAGGAAAATAACGTGTCTCGGGCTGAAAATCCACGCTGTTGACGCTGGCACGTCCCTAGGTTGCATATTCGTTGGCTTAGTGGCATGCCAGTGTAGCCAACGAAAAGGGTCCCAATAAAGTTTCCAAGACTGGTAGGCGATCAGGCTCACTTTTTGATATGGCAGGAGCAATAGCATTGTCCATAGCAATCATTTCCATACGCAGCTGGAGTTGTCCTTACGCAAACAGCGCTATTACAGACCAGCTTTCTTTGATCGGTAAACATGGTGGTTAAACCATGAGATTGCTCTCTTCCCTCTTCCAACTCACGGTATGGCGGTGCCTCATCAGCCAGTCCGGCTTCAACGCCTGCTAGTGGCACCAATATCTCTCGCATATCAGTATGCTGTATATGTAATGACTGTATGGCTTGATGAATCTGGCTCAGGCGTGTCTCGGTAGCGCCATGGAAAGCTCGTCCAGCATCGTTAGATAGATTGGTAGTAGTGGCAAGCTCTGTAAGCGCAGGCTCGACACGAGTGACTCCACCTGTTGTAGAAGCTGTCAGAGCCACTGAAAAAGCTGAGGTCAAGTGTCAGAGCTCTTTCCGGATTAACTCGACTTTACCCATCTTCCGAAGCCACGCTAGGCGATCCCGAAGGGATTCTTTCTCGAGAGATTTCATTTTGAGCAGTCGGGAATTGATAATATACTCCACTTCTGATAGCTTCTCCGTGGCTCTTTTGATGATTTTCTTCAGATGAGAAGCTCGTTCAGGGGCCAGCTGCGCCGGATTTATGTCCGTTACAGTCAAGAGGCATTTTAGGTCTGTGAGCTCGTTAATCAGGGCACAAATCTGATCGTTCGCTTTTAGAGAGGATCGAAGCTTCTCTGCGCCCTTAATAGCCTGGCTGGTAGTTGCCACACGGGTGATAACGGCAAAAGTGATTGACAAAGGGTCCATGACGAGAACACAGCCAGGAGGATAGTCCTGAAGACACGGTACCTTTAGTGATTTAGTATCACTTGGTTTTATCGACCTCTTCGCTTTAGCTTAGTCAAAACGGAGACCCCGGGCTCTAGTGTAACTTGAACTCTTGGCGACAGAATATGCGAACCCCGATATGATTGTCAATTCTAGAATAGTGATGACTGCTTGGTAGCCATGATTCATATCCCTCGTCCACAAGAAGGCCAATGGCACCACAAGCAGGGCTAGAATCAGTGCAATAACAGCAGTGAGAAATCCGATACGGTACCAGACCCAGATGAGGAAGGACGTTGTCGGAATGGAAGCTCCAGGTGGTAGACCTGTATCAGCCCTGATCTTTGCCATGTAACGTAGGCGGAAGCGGATGACTGAAGCACTGCGTATGAAAAGACGAAGGCCGTAGGAGCAGGTCGTGATGATGATGGCAAGAATAAAAAATGATGAAAGAGAAACTGTGGATGCGTTGAGTTCCTTCACTTGCATACTAAATACGCTGGCTGAAAATGTCAGTGGTATGAAGAAGAATGCCAACTCAGTCAATTTTGTGACACTCTCGGCCTCAGCTATCCCTCGCTTGCTTTCGACAATAGACATGTTTGCCATCAATGATGTGTAAGACTTCTTAGTACGTCGTCCTACAGTTGACATCTGAGTAATGCAGTCTTCCAGCAGATGAGCTGTACCAGACTTTGTACCACCATTACTGTTTGGTAGCTTCAGCGTCTCAATGAATTTGGCAAATCGACGGAGCGAGTCTTCTAGTTGCAGAAGTTCAGTGTCAAACCTCTCCAATAGGTGTCGCCAATGAATAACCCTTTGTTGTATGAGCGCATCATCTAAAATCTGTTCCCCAATCTCCTTCAGCGCCAAGTCCATTAGATGTAACACATTTAGTGTATCGCGCTGCGCAATGGCGAATAAGCTTCCTAGTGGGCCGCCATGGCTTGGTCCATTGTGCTGACGATCTTCATGCTGTATCCATAGCGCGAGACTCTTTGCTGTAGACCTATCGTTGTCCATATGCTCAGCTATAAGTTCAATGTTCAAGGTTGACATGATGGAGTCGTAGTCCACCACGGGTCCTCGAGGGATGATGCCCTCAAACATGCAGCGAGCCAGAGGCTTGAGCCTGATCCATTTAGAGACAACCGGCTTAGCAAGAGTATCCGGCTCTTTGGCCCCGTCAACGCCTTCAGATTTTTTACGAGTATCCCCGGTTAGTCGTGCCAGGAGTTTGGCCATCCCACGGCGACTTCTAGGATCGCAATCAATCCCTTCTCTCGTTCCGCGTGTCTTAGTTCCGTGACCTGTCTCGGGGTCCCCTAACTGATCAGCGTCTTCTCCAACTATCTTGCCCTGATCAAAAAGAGGAATCCAAGACCTTAGCTTGGCCGCCAGCCAGGCTTGTAGGTTGGATGATCTGCTTCCGAATTGTTCTCTGGGCTTTATAGACGCAGGGGACCTTATCTGGGCTTTGGATAGAGGTTTTAGAGATTCCTGTGCTGGATGGTCGGCGTCTACGGCGCTATCCTGATTCTCCGAGGGTGGTCTTTGGTCTGTATGTACAGGGACGGCCAATCCTTGCGTGGATTTTTCTGCCCCACTCATTCGTTTCTGTGATATTGGCTGTGCTGGATGGTCGCTGTCTGCCCTATCCTGGTTCTGCGAGGGAAGTGTTGGGTCTATATGCGTAGAGACGGCCAGTTTCTGCAGGGCTTCTCCTGACCCACTCATTCGGTCTTGGAGTATTGGTAAAGGATCCAGCATAAGCAAGACTGGGCTGACTATCAATAGTGGAACTGTAGCAAAAGACATTGCACGCACCAATGCTTTGGCTCCCTCTCTGCCGACTCCATATTGTTGCCCTCTCCTCCCAAGCAGCTAAATCTCCTACCGCTACATGTGCCTCAGCATTGGTCTTTAAGCTCCAATCACGCCTGATTATATTGGTTAAAGGCTCCATCATATGCCTGACGCCATAAGGTTTGCCAGCATCGTTCGGAACTGCCTCAGTCCACACCATCCGCCATCCTGGATTTAGAAGATATTCCCAATCAGATGCGGAGTACGGCCGTTGCAGTTTCCGTTTGACCGGCCTATACCATCTGAGTGTCGTATAGTTTTTGACCATATCATTGGTGATCCAGGTATCGGATTTG
The DNA here is from genome assembly GCA_000482085.2 of Cladonia metacorallifera KoLRI002260. NCBI lineage: Eukaryota > Fungi > Ascomycota > Lecanoromycetes > Lecanorales > Cladoniaceae > Cladonia > Cladonia metacorallifera. The sequence goes on along the minus strand of KI911116.1, from coordinate 1,169,334 downwards.
GGATCATCGTACTTGCCGTTTTGCCAGCCTCCATTTAAGAGATGTTCTTCGAACGCTTCTGGGCTGATGCTAAGAGAAGATCCAAGGCATTCAATGAGTTCCGTGGATAGGTCTTCTGCAACGATAAGCCGGAGTTGGACATCTTCTGGAGGATAACTTTTCAGAACCTGCTGGAGGGACACGTTCTCGTCCGTAGATAGATCATCGCCAAACGTTCTGCACGATGATAGTGCACCATTCGAGTAATCGTAGCATTCCACCTTTATTTGCTTTCGACGACTCAACTTTAGGACATTGTTAAGATGTGGTAAGTGTTTTTGGAGAGACCGAGTCGCGCGGGCGTAAGGCTTGGCTTCGGCTACGGCCGAAGACGGCCTTGGCTCCCCAGGCTCCTCAGGCTCCCCTAATGATTGTCCGTCAATCGAATCTGGTATAGTCGTAGATATAGCACATTGGTCATTAGAAGTTGGGACGTAGGCGCTAAATGGGACGTTCACAAGCGCCTCCAAAGATATCCTTTGTCCAATTCTATGAGTATCCTCTCCCCGATTATCAGTCGAAGCTGTGGAGACCAGTCCACCTTCATCGGGCGCACGCAAAGCACCAGAGACCAGCACGTCCTCCATGTTCTAGGTCTGGAGGTAAATAGTCAATTGTAGGCGGGGCTGGTGTCTTGGACATCAAAGAGTCCTTACAAGATGTTAGCAATAGTGCCCGGACAATGGTATTGTTATTTTAGCAAGACATACCCTACCATGGGGCCCATCGGAAGGACGAGAATCGATTCATTGGACATTCCAAGTCCACCATTAGCTATCAGCGCTATATCAAAAGGGATTTCGAATCATATAACAGATCAACGTGCAGGAACCAATGATCATGTTCTCATGCTGAAAATTCTGAGCTGAAGCAGGTTCTCCGACATTAGCGGAGCGAGGCTTATAGATAAGTAGGCTAGGATAAGATACACCAGCCATGCTACTATCTCACACAGGATTGGTGATCTAAGCGAACTCACCAGTACTGGTATTGGGCGAAGCAGTAAATTTGGCAAAAGCTTGGGAATCCTGGATACTCCCCCCACGTTGGTTTCATCCTATCAGTTTTGCACACAGAGCACAACTATCAATGGCAAAATGCTTTTCTGTACCTCAGCTTCCTTGATTGGGTCATTGCGAAGCCATGGTGATCTGTTATGTATCACTTATCATGTGAGTAAAAGACTTTTCCGAGGCATTTCTCTTGTTTATCTATCTAAGGTTAATCTACTGTTTACGTCTTATTGGTGCCCTACCGTCATCATTGCAAATCTTTAACAGTAGTGTTACTGCCGTCTGTTATATGCAAGCTTGGTAGGAAGGAATAATCCGTAGGGGCTTTTCTTTTGGTTTTCGTTGCGTAAGGATGCCAAAGCTTTTCGCGTACGCCAAAAGATAAGGAAACTGATTGGGGAGGGTTTCTCCGTAGTCCGGGAGTACTCGGACACGTCTAGATATAGTAGGTAAGCTGCATCAGCCAAAGCCATATGGTCGCGATTGGCGAACATTTTGCCTAGCCGCAGGCATTGCATCCACAAGGAGTGGGGGGCTGTGCCAACCCGAGTTCTGCCACGCTCCTATCTTGAACAAACTCCTACGTGAATATTGCCCATTTCAGCTCTCTGAGATTTGTGGAAGATACCTTTCGGGATATTCAGACGCCGCTACCTCTATCAAGATACGAACATGTCACTTGCCGGCTTTCACAGTACGTTTTCTACCTTAATTTGGGCTTCAGAAAGATGACATTCTGTAGTATCTACTCCGACGATAGGCTATCAGCATCTCCTTATCATTTGCTTGATATGTGCAGTAATTTTGTATTGTGAGCTTCATCCCACCAGTTGACCAGCAGGTTCTTTGCAAGGACCAACCTTATTAGATATCATGAATACTCACAATTCCAAGCTTTGGTATTAGCCGGCTGTACTTCCCCTTCAACCCTCATACTGAGGCTCTACCTCGTCTCCCTCTCCTATCAAGAAGGCATAACTCTGAACTCTTCATCCCAAGTAAACCCTAACATCACAGCTACTCTCAATAACTTTGTGAATGGCACCTCGCTTGAAGTCCGGACTGGTTACTTCGGCCTCTGTGTAAGCCATGCTGGCGGCATTTGGATCTGCAATAGCAATTCCGCTGAACTTGCAAGGCAATTTCGACCATTCCAGGATCCATTGGACTTGATATGGGCAAGCCAAAAGTTTAAAGATGGGATTGTATTTAGTGGGCTAATGTACGCTTTGACGTCAATTTACCCCTTTTCTTCGAGAACCGAATTAATCAGAAGTATACAGTATCGTCGTCATAGCCTTCGCAGTCATTGCCATTGCTATCCTCGCAACTTTTCCCGGCTGGCACCAAGAGCGGACCACTGAAGATGGTGGAGTCGAATATGATGGAGTCGAAGATGACGAAGTTGAAACTTTAGATATAAAACCCTTCCCCGCACGAACACATGCGCAGATAGCTCTCGCCGCAACCGTTGCCGCTAGTCTATTGGCTTTGGTATCAATGGTCTGGCAACACACAGCTTCTGTGGCAGTCGCAACGACTATACAGGATATAGGGTATGGCACCATCAATAGCAAGGTCGGCGCATCGGCTATGGCTCTGGGATGGGTAGGTTTTGGGTGTCTTGCCATTTCTGCCATTGGCATACTTACGATGATCTTGAGTATCCAACTTTTTACTGATCTTACCGATGAGTGAAAGTGTTCGCATATCTAGTAATAGTGTAATACCATTAAGGTACTTAGCGAATAACACGTTTTCCAAGTTTTTCTTCGCTACTATTAATATTGTTCCATTATGTATATTAGACTCCTAGTCCTTATCTAAGATATAGTGGGTTTTTATTGCTTTAGTAAATATAATTTAATAAAGCCCTTTATTAAGATAACTATATTATATATTAGAATTTACTTATAATTTATTCTAATAATTATAAAGATATTATATAATATTATTTTCACTTAAATCTTTTATTTATATATATACTTTATATCTTAAATATTTAATACTATTTAATATAATTATTAATTAATTTAAGTATTTAATAAAAATCTTTATTATTTATTATAATATTATTATAGTATAAGATATTAATTAATTAAACTCTTAATAATTTATATATATTTTTTAAATAAAAAGCTTTTATTACTCTTTAATAAAGTAAGTAAATTAACTTTAAGATAATTTTAATTATTATAAAAAGAATTTAATGAGTTTTTATAAAGATACTTACTTAAATAAATTTTATAAAACCTAGTTAAACTTAATAATACTAAAAATATTTAAAGAAATTATATATTATAGTAACTTAATACTATTTTATAGAAAATAGATTATTTCATAAAGGCTTATAAAAAACTTATTAATAAAATATTAAGCTAAGTAGGTAGTATATTAATACCTAAAATTAATAAATAAAGGCTTAGTTATCTATTAAGCCTCTATTAATAATTACCTAGCTTATAGGAAATAGGTGTTTCTATAAGGGCTAATTAAGAGCTTATTAATTATCTATTAGGTTAAGTAGTATATTAATACTTAAAGAAGGTATATAGAGGCTAACTATTTACTAATAGAGGCTTAATAGCTAAGGTATTTAATAAACATACCTATTTAATAGCTATTAAAGTTAACTTTAACTTCCTTTTAATATTCTATTAATAGGGGCTTGATTATCTATTAAGCCCCTACCTTATAGGAAATAGGTGTTTTAATAAAGGCTTATTAACTACCTATTAAGTTAAGTAGTATATTAATGCTTAAAGAAAGTATATAAGGGCTTAACTATCTATTAATAAGGGCTAATTATCTATCAAGCCCTTATTAATAGAATGTTAAAGGTAACTAGATATTAATTATAATAACCTATTAATAGGGGCTTAGCTACCTAGCAAGCCCTTATCTACCTTCTTTAAGCATTAAGGTACCACTCAACCTAACAAGCAGTCAATAAGCCCTCAATTAACCCTTGTAGAACCACTTATTTCCTGGAAGGTATGTACCTTATTTAAGTATTAATATACTACTTAAACTAATAGGTACCTTATAAGAAGTAAGTGTTTATATAAGGGCTTATGAACTACCTATTAAGTTAAGCAGTACATTAATGCATAAAGAAGGATTATAAAGGTTTAGCTATCTATTAATCCCCCTATTAATAGGATATTAAAGGTAACTTAATATTATAATTTTAATAGTTATTAAATAGGCGCGTCTATTGAGTAGCTGTTAAGCCCCTATTATTATATAGTTAGCCCCTATTAATAGATAGTCAAGCCCCTGTGATCCTTCTTTAAGTATTAATGTACTACTTAACCTAATAGGTAGTTAATAAGCCCTTAATAAGCTCTCATAGAACTAGTTTCCTATAAGGTACTTAGTTAATAAGCCCTTATAGAAATACTTATTTCCTATAAGGTATTTAATAGGCATGTTAACTTAATAGCTATTATAATTTAACTTAAGTTACTCTTAATATTTTATTAATAGGGGCTTAATAGATAACTAAGCCCCTATCTATCTTCTTTGAGTATTAATATATTTATTAGAATTTATAGGTTATATAAATATATATATTATTCTATTTAATATATTACTAGGTACTATATATTACTGATTCCCTCTATTTAGGAATTAGTCTCCTAATTTTCTATAGATTACTAAGTATTATTAGTAATTTAGATTTAAATTATATTTTAGCTTAATATAATATATTAATCTTAGTACTTAGTAAATTATATCTCTTATTTAATACTAATATTCTTATTTAAGAAATCTTTTATTCTAATATTTCTATTTACTTTTAGTAGAAAATATTAAAGAAAAGGGCTTAGCTACTTTTATATAATTAATAGTTTCCTTTTTCTTCTATATAAGGTAACTAAATAAGATTAATAATAGCTTACTAATATATTATATCTTTCTTATTATATTTGTTGATAATAGGGATAGAGGGCTGCTGACTGAGCGATATCTAATTGGTAGAGCGAAGTAGGCAAGGTTATAATAGAATGTATTAGTAAGTAATTACTTATATTACTTAGCTATATAAAAGAAGGAGAAAACTGTTGATTATATAAAAGTAGCTAAGCCCTTTTCCCTAATCTATCTTATTAAGATGCCGAGGTCTAATAGAAATACTAAAATAAGGGCTTACCTAAATGGGAATGCCGTTGCTAAATAAGGAATATAATTTACTAAATACTAAAATTAGTATGCTGTATTAGGACTGCCGAAATTAATATTACTATATTTAGATAGCTAAGCTAATAGTGGTAGAGACTAGAGCGCGGTTTTAATTTACGCCACTAATAATACTTAGAAATCCAAGGAAAAAATTAGGTAATTAATTACCAAATAGGGGCTGAATAGGGGTAAAAGGAAATTACATATATATATATTATTTATATAATATATAGCACTTATATATAGTGCTTATACCTAGTATATCTAGATCTAGAGCCTATATTACTTAATAGGGCTTAGCTATTAGTAGGAACTAAATTCTAATATACCCCCCTAAGCTAAATAGCGATTAGAAAATTATAAGGGCTAGCCCTAGCCCTCTAATAAAGGATTTAAATTTAGTAGGGTCTAATAGCTTAGTAAGCCTATTAGTGATCTACTTATTAGTTAAAATATAGTATATATTAACTTTTTAATCTTAAAGGGCTTCCCTAATAAAATGGTATTAAATATTAATATGTTTAGTCTATATATAATGCTTAGGATTACGCGCTAGCGTGATAGCCGATTATAAATTAGTCTAAATAGGGTTTTTTTAAATAGATTAGCCCTAATTACTTAAATAGGCTAGTTAACTAGATATGCTCTTTAATAGCTTTCTTTTAAGATATGTATTCTACCTTATAGCTTAATAGAGCTACCGTTTTTTATAATTTGCTAGCCTAGGAAATAAGGCTATTTCTAAAAAGAAATAGGTAGCCTATAGTTAATTGTTAAGTAGGATAATTACCCCCCTAATTAGTATTATAGTAGCTCTCTAGTCTAATATCTTAATAGGGGCTAAAAACAATATTGAAATTAATAGTATATAGGATATATCGCTAAATATAGTTTAGTATGTGAAAATACTTAGCTTTAGAATTACTTATAAATCGCGCGCAAAGCCCTACTATATAAGATAGATTTGGTCAAGTTAATGTTATTAGATATATAAGTAAGCTAATTTGCCGCTAGAAATCCTTAATAGTAGAAGGATCTATCGCTAGGCTATTTTTATCTAGTTGAATACCTAATTCAGAAGGGGTCCTATAGGGCTTTAGGTCTTTATAGCTAAATTAATTAATTAATTCCTTAGTAAATTTAGTTTAATTTATATAGATAGCTCTTTTTATATGATCGCGCGTAATTTAGATTCCTAGGAAAAAGAAAATATTGCCTAAATTAGTAATGTCAACTGTTTTAGTAATTTTATTTTTTAGGGCTTATATTTTAGAAATGCTCAGGCTGAAAATTAGTAGGTCATCGATGTGCGCGCATATAATAATATTACTTTTTTAAAAAATAGATTAGTTAGCCCCTAAGGTTTTAAAACTAATCTTTATAAGGATTTTTATAAGGAAAAAATACTACTCCTATATAGATTACTTTAGCCTATATAGGGCTTTAAGTAATAAATAGACCTTAGTAAAATATTTTTAGATTTTAAAACTAATTAGCTATTCTATATAAATTTCCTCTTTAAACCTAGTATTTAAAAAAGCTAATTTAATATCTTATTATTATATTTCTAAGTTATAATAGGCAGCCTAGGCGAATAAGGCTTTATAAGCTATAGGTTTAATAGTATTTAAAAATATCTTAGTAAAATCTATACTATATTTTTATAGGAAGCCCTTAACTACCTAGTAGGCTTTATATTTTTTAAATTCTCTATTAGCCTCTATCTTAGTCTTAAAAACCTATTATCCCTTTAGTATTTTTTAGTTAGGGGGCAAATCTACTAGCTTCTATATATTTTACGCGGCTAAGTCTATTATCTCCTTTTTTATAGCCTTTATCTATTATTTTATATTAGGGCTATTTTATAATTCTTTAAAAGTTGTAGGATCTTGCGATTTAGGGCTATTAATAGAAATATAGGTCCTAATTAATTTATCTTATAAGGAGTCTAAATCTAGATTAGTGTTAAAATTTTATAGCTAATTAGGTGTTATATAATCTATATATAGGCTAAGTTTAGAAGGAATAGGGCTACTAACGCTATTGCTAGGATTTTTATAAATTTAGTTTATTATATTTATTATAGAATTAAAGATTTAGTTAAAATTTAGAAAGCCCTCCTTAAGTAAATCCTTTTTAGGGTAGTAGATACCTTCTAGGAAATTAGTATTATATAACTAATAAACCTTATTAGTATCTAGATTTAGTATTTTATACTAATTTTTACTAAATCTAACTAGTAGCCCCTTATAAGAGGCTCTTTCCTATAAATTTTAAGGCTTATTATTTTTAATATAAGTAATGGATTTAAATAGCTAGATATTTACTATATTAGGTTTTTTAGTATTTTTTATCTTAAATAAGATTTTATTAATAGCTAAGTACTAAGTTTAGTTATATAGATAGATAGCTACTTCTACTACTAATAGCTAATAATAAGTAAATAGCCTATATTAAAAAAGTAAGTACCTTACTTTTTTTAGAATAATTTAATTAATATACTCTATAGCCTTATTTTATTTATATATATAGGGGGCTAAATACTTATATAGAATTCTATATTTAGTTAGATAAGTATTAAAAGTATTATTTATAAATTCCTTATTCTAATCTATATATAGGATTTTAATTATTTTATTAGATATATTTTCTACTACTATTTTTATTAATTTAAAAGCCCCTAAGGCTTCCCTTTTTAATGTTAAAAATTAAGAATTAAGCTATTTAGTAGTAGTATCTAAAAGTGTATAGATATATTTAATACCCCTAAATACTATTTTTAAAACTAGTCTATATAGGTCTAATATTATATAATTTCTATATTTAGAATAGTAGGTAGTTACTACGTTATAATTAGGGCTTATAAAAATTTCCTTCTTATATATATCTTATAGGGATTTATAGGTATATAGCTAGCATCTTTTTTAGGAATTCTAGTAGCTAAATTAGGTATCTTACTATGTATAGTAGCTCTTATATAGCTAAATCTCTAATACTAAAGTTAGGCTTAATTAAGTATAGTTGCTGTTAGTGTAAATTAAATATCAGTGCTAAATAGAATATAGAATAGCCCCTATAAATCTATAGTAGCTTATAACTTTATGCTAGATTTTAATTAGATTTCCGCGCAATTTTTTATAAAGGATATAGTAGCCTCTTTTTATATTATATAAGAGAGGCTAACTAGATTAAGCTCTAATTCTAGTATATAGAAGATAGATTTTAAAATAACTTTAGCTAAATTAGGTAATTTTACTATGATAGCCTCTATACTATTTACTAGTAAATTTAATATATTGCTCTATATAATCTTAAAAGATATAAGGGCTATGCTATTAAAAAGATTAATATTATAATAAATATATGATGTCGCGCTAGAGTCTAGGATCTATTTATTAAAAGAATATTTCACTAATAGGGCTATATTAGTAATTAAAATATTAAAAATATTTATTTCTTCTATTTTAGATGTTAGTGCTTCTATAGAGGCTTAGCTATCTATATAATTATCTCCTCGCTTAGGGTATAATTTAGGGTGAATCTTATAGCATATTTCTTTTTAATGACTAATTCTACCACATTCGTCGCATTTGGCAGTTAATTTTTTATAGCCCTAGTTAAAATAAGGGCATTTTCCTCTATATTACATAAGTAATAGGATTTATCTATAAGATTAATAAATAGCTTATCTTAATTAAGCGTGGTAGCTTTAGCCTTATAGGATTAGGTAGTTAATGCGATAAATACCTTATATTTAGGTCCTAAGTTATATAGGGTCTAAGCTATAATTAGCTTATTAGGTAATTCTAAATCCTTAGCCTTTAAGCTAGTTAAAACGCGCTTAATTATTACTAAGAAATTTTTAACCGTTCCTAAAGAGGATAGTATAGCCCCGAAAAATTCCTTAAAAAAATAAATTCCGAAGAAAAGCTGCAGGGTGCGTATAAGTAACTTAGGTGTTCCTATGTATTAGTTAGATTATTCATAGACGAAATATATAAAAGCAGCCTATTAGCGTATACTAGCTAAATATAGCTTAGCGCCTTAGCATCTTCTTTTAGACCTTTTATACTAGGTTCACTTAATTAGGTATAGAAATTAAATAGGTTCTTAATAATTAAGGCTGCCTTAACTTAAATAGCCTATAATTTATAATTATTAGTACTAATTAGCTTTAGAATTTTAATAGCCTTATCTTCTAATATATTTTTCTGAATTAGGTTTAGTGTAATAAGGTTAATATATATTTTTTCCTAAAAGGTAGTTATAAGGCAAGTATAATATAAATTTTTATTAGTACTTAATAACTATACTAAAATTAGAATAGTATTTATAAAAGTCTAAAAGTAAGTTAGTTAAAAATCTAAAAGATAGAATAAAATTAATAGATAAAACTATTAATTAAAGGTAATCTAGGCTTATAATCTATTAATAATAAGGATAGAAGGCTACTAACTAAGTAATATCTAATTAGTAGAGCAAAGTAGGTAAGGTTATAATAGAATATATTAATAAGTAATTACTTATATTACTTAGCTATATAGAAGAAAGAGAAAACTATTAATTATATAGAAGTAGCTAAGCCCTTTTTTCTAATCTATTTTACTGAGATGCTAAGGTCTGATAGAAATACTAAAATAAGGGCTTGCCTAAATAGGAATATCGTTACCAAATAAGGAATATAATTTACTAAATGCTGAAATTAATATGCCGTATTAGGACTGCCGAAATTAATATTGCCATATTTAGATAGCTAAGCTAATAGTGGTAGGGGCTAGAGCGCGGTCTTAATTTGCGCCACCAATAATGCTTAGAAATCCAAGGAAAAAATTAGGTAATTAATTACTGAATAAGGGCCGAATAGGGGTAAAAGGAAATTGCGCATATGTATATCGTTTATGCAATGTATAGCGCTTATACATAGCGCTCATGCCCGGCACATCCGGATCCGGGGCCTGTACCACCCAATAGGGCTTAGCTATCGGCGGGAACCAAATTCCAACAATATTAATTAAATTCTACTCAGTTAGTAGCCCCCTATTTCTAATAAATTATGAGCCTAGATTATATCTAATTAAAGTTCTATCTTATTCCCTTATCTATTTTTTCTGAATTCTTAACAGACTTACTTTTTAGACTTATAAAATATTATTCTAAATCAAGTATAGTTACTAGATACTAATTAAAAACTATATTATATTTAGTTTATAATTACTCTTTAGAAAAAGTATATCCTAATTTTATTATACTAAACCTAATTTAGAAATGTATATTAGAAAATAAAGTTATTAAATTTTCTAAGCTTATTAGCTTTTTTAATTTAGCCTTAATTATTAAAGACTTATAGCTAAATGTAAGAGAGAAAGATATAAAAAAAAAATATAACTAAGACTACTAGTATTTACCTTTATTTATTTAATAATAATAAGTTTAAAGATTATGTTCTCTTAATATAAAATTAAAAAATATATAGAATTAAAAGTAAGATATAAAGTACTTATTTATATAATTATAGCTAAAAACTAATAAAAGCTATATAAATTTTATTTATAAATAAAAAGAGTAATATAAGATACTTAAAATATATATAAGTTACTTTAACATTAATATTATAAAAGTATTTATAACTAAGATTATTATATATATTATTAAGATCTAAAGTAGTTAGTATATTTAAGTTAAAATTTTAAAATAATATACTCTATTATTATATTTATATTACCTTTAATATATATTTCTAGCTTATATAAGCTATTACTTTTAAACAATAATAAGTATATTAAAGGAATTAATGTTTAATTTTAATAAATATAATATATACTTATCTTAAAAGTAATTATTTAATTATTTAAGCTATAATATAACTTTAAAGAGCTAAAATAAAAGTAATTAATAATTAATATAAAGAGATTCTTAAGTAATAGTATAAGACTTAAATATTAATAAATAATATAAATTAAGAGAGTAATAATAAAGAATACTAAATACTAACTATTCTAATTATTATTATTTATTAGTCTTCTTAACCTTTTATTTTAATCTTTTATTAATTATATATTATTATTTTTAGCCTATACTTTTTACCTTACTTATTATTACTATATATAGGTATAATTAATATAGATATAAACTCTAATACTATTAAATAAATAATTAGCTTTAATTATTAAAGCTTAAGAAAAAATATAATATATTAATTTATATCTTTCTCATCTTAAATTTTAAAGTTAATTAAGGGTTATACTTATATTATACTATTAATAAGCTTTAAAATAAGAATCTTAATAATATCTCTTTTTAAATAAGTATTTATAAGAAGTACCTAAATATTTTATTAATCTTATTTTTAAATAGTCTTTTAATAATAATAATTTTATAGTATTTTTAATAATTAACTTTAATAAATATTATATTATTAATATCTATAATAACTCTAATATAGATCTTATAAGAATTAAAGTATAATAGCTCTAATAAAGTATCTTACTAATATATTAAAATAATAATAGAAGTAAAAAGATTAATAATAAATAACTAAGATTTTTTTAAAGATTTATTATTAGCTTATTATAATCCTTCTTAAAGTATCTATAAGAATTAAATAATTTATAAAATAAACTAGCCTTTTTAATTATACTTTTAAGTATAATATATTTACCTAAGTTTACTACTAGTTTAATAAATCTTTTTTTACTTATAGTCTTAATAAAGAACTAATTTAGATTTTAAGTTATATAAAAAAAATATAGTAAGCTACTTTCCTAAAATTTATTAATATATTAAATAAATAATAATTTAAAGGATTAGACTTATTAAAGACTACTTAATTTATAATTTAAATAATTTATTTATTATATCCTTAATATTCTCCTTAACTAATATTATAATAGATAAGAGAGATAGAGTAATATAAATAAATAATAATTAATTATAAATAAATTAAAAAGTAAATAAAGGATTATTTAACTAATAATAATTTTAATAGCTTTTAATAGCTAAATACTATAATAATAAATACTATAATCTAATACTTACTAATCTATTACTATCTAGTATATTCTAGTATTATAAGGTTATATTAATATAAATAAAGTTAATAAATTATAATTTTTATTTAATTATATTATACTTCTATAAGATATAGTATAATAATAATAATATATAAAATATATTATATATAATAGTAATTATATATATATTATTATATATACTTTTACTAAAGATAGTTTTAACTTATTAAAGAATTAGATAATATTACTACTATACTACCTAACCTAAATTTTTTAGTATGGTATTATAATATATTAGTGTTAGTTATTATACTATCTTAGTATAAATTATATAATAATTTTATATTAGTTTTTAATTAGTTATATAATAATTATATATTATACTTAAAAATCTTAAAATCTTATTAAAACTTATATAGATCTTAAGCTTAGATATAAGTAATAATTATAAAACTAAACCTAATTTATTTTATTATAGATAAATATTAATACCTCTAATACCCTTACTACCTTACTTATAAGATTATATATAATTAGTATTATATTAGATATACCTTACTACTACTATAAGCTTTTTATCTTTTTATTTTTTAATATTTATTTTTACTATCTTTATCCCTTATTTATATCTACCCTCTTATTAAGTAAATATCTTTTAGTTTTTTATTAATATAAGATTTATATTTTATTCTAATCTTATCTCTTATTATATATAGCCCTACTATCTAAAGAGGTGAAGGACTATAATATAAAATATATAGCTTTATTATTTAAGAAGGTAAAGAATTATAATATAAAATATATAGCTCTACTATTAAAGGTAAAGAAGTATAATATAAAATAAGTAAAAAAATATAATATAAAATAAATAAAGAAGTATAATATAAAGTAAATAAAAAAATAAAATATAAATAAATATTAAAATATAATAAAAGTAAAAGAATAATATATAAGAATATAATTTATAAATATAAATAATATAATATAAGTATAAATATAAAATATAATATAAGTATAAATATAAAGTATAATATAAATAAAAATATATATAATATTAAGAATATAATATATAATAAAAGTAAAGATATAATATAATAAGTATAAAATTACTATAAATAAGATAATAAATAAATTTATAAATATACTACTTCTTAAATATATTTTAATATATATTTATTATTAAGGGGTTAATTAAGCTTACCTAAGATATCTACTATATATAATATATTATATTATAGTATTAATAGATTATAGATATATTATCTCTTTAGTCTATAATATATAAATAGATTTAAGATTAAGTTTAAAATATAATTTAAGTTCTTATATATCTCTATTATAATATTAATAATTAGGAATATATACCTTTTTTAATTATATAAATAATAGAAATATTATATTATTTAACCCTTCTTACTACTAATATTAATATAATTATTAATATTATAAATATATTAATAATTACTTCTATAAAAGCCTTTATTAGCTAGTAATAGAATAAATCTTTATATAATTAAATCTATAAATTAATATATATAATCTATTTATATTATCTTAAGGCTTTAAGCCTAAAATTAATAATATAAATATTATAATTAGTATAGTATACTACTATTAGATATTAAATAAATATATATTATAAAGAAAGTCTTATTAAATTTATTATTAATTAAATATAAAGAGAGCTATAAAGTTAGAAACCCTTTAATAATAGCTATATAAAGTAGTATTTATTATTTATAATTAAATTCTAAGTTTTATTATTATTTAAATTATCTTCTATAACTTATTTACTTATTAGTAGGAAGCTTTTTATAAGTATAGAATATTATATATTAAGTAAGTTAAGTACCTTTATTATATTTAAGTTATTAAATTCCTATATATTTATAAGACTAAGTTAGAAGGATTACTTTATAATATATTTAATAAATAAGTAGCTTATAAGATTAGAAGATATTATAATATTAGTTATTTCTTTAAAAATCCTATATATTATTAACTAAAGCTTAAGTATTATAAAGAATTAAAAAGTACTTATACTTAAGTTTACTAGTAAGTATATTTAAATTTATAATAATAATATATTCCTATATATTTTTAACTAAATATAGCCTTATATATATATTAAAAAGCTTTAGAAGTCTTTTAAACTTATTATTTTTACTACTCTTATCTTTATCTTTATTTTTATTTTTATTTTTATCTTTATTTTTATCTTCCCTAGCCTTATCTTTACCTTTAGTATTAGTTGTCCTTATAATAGATTATTATAACTATATAATATTATCTTCTAGATTTAATTATATAGCCTTTAATAATATATTTTCTAAGACTCTATTATCTTTTTTATTAATAGTATTAGGATTATTACCTTTATTATTATTATCTACTTAGTTATTAAAGCCTACTAGAGTAATCTTTATATATATAATTAAATCTTAATAAGCCTTATATATTTTTAGTATATATTAGTAAAGAATTATTAAATTAATATAATATTAACTATCTATTAAAGTATTTAATAAAGTAATTAAACTAAAAGCTTAAATAATAATATATATAAATAAAATCCTAATTATCTTCTTCTTAATAATATATAGAAATAGGAGATAAAACTAATTAATTAATATATAAGTTTAAAGAATAAGAGGTATTAATAAAGTAGCTTTACTTACTTTTAATAATAACTAAAACTATATATAAAATATTAAGCTTTAAATATACTACTACTTTAAAGAAAATTAATAATTTTAAAATATTTTAAAATATATTATACTACTATATTTACTAAGGATATTAATTATTAAATAGCTTTAGAGAATTTAGTCTAAGCCTTATTATTTAAAATATAATATATTATATATATAGACTTAAATTAAGTTTAATATAAGGTATAGCTTTACTATTAAAAATAATTTTATATATATCTTTATATTTTTAATAAAGGCTACTTAATCTATTATACTATAATTCTCTACCTCCTTTTATAATAATACTATTTTTATATAATATCTACTATTCTTAATAATATTAAAGTCTAGGTCTTCTTTAAATTCTTTAAGATAAAAATATATTTAATAGCCTTTATCTACTTTATATTTTATAAATATATTATTATTAGCTTATTAGGGTATATCTTTTAGTAGAGTTATAATAAATATATATATTAATTTAATCTTATTATTAATATTAACCTATAAACTATAGTTTAATTATTATATAGGTTTAATAAAGGCTTTTATTATATTACTAAACTTTACTTTATAAGGCTTAAGAGTTAGAGTAAATATATTTATAATTTTTCTATACTCTAAGTAGTTTAAATTAGTAAGTATTAAATAAAATATCTTTAATACTCTATATATATTTTAGTAGATATTAAAATTATTAATAAATAAAAGATATAGAAAAGATATATAAGATTTTATATAAAATTTCTTTAAATATTATTACCTAAAGTATATAACTTTAAGCTCCTTATAAGTTTAATATAATTAATATAAAGGGTATATAAATAAGCTATAAATATTAAAAACTTTTCTAATAAACTTCTATTTATTAAGATATATAAGGTTATTAAGTTCTTAATTAAAATAGATATTAATATATTAAATAATAATATTAATAATAACCTTAAGTAAAATATTTTCTAAGATATAATATTTAAAAAAATTATTAAAATTAAAATTAAAATTATTTAATATATCTAAGTAATAATAGCTTATAATAGCTTATAATATAATAATAACTTTCTTATATATTTTAATATCTATTTAAAGATCTTTACTAATAAATATAATATACTTAATTTAGTAGGGTAGTAATAATAATATAATAAACTTAACTAAATCTTCTAAAATAATTAATATATTATCTTAAGTATAATAGATATCTCTAAATATTATTTATATTAATAATCTTTATACTCTAGATTCTTAAAGTTTTATAAGCTTATTAATATAGTATATTATACTAAAGAATATCTTTTTTTATAGCTAGCTAATAGAAAGTATAGTATATATAAAATTAATAAGATTATATTAATATTATTATAATAAATAATTAATTCTTTATCTATCTATACTTTTTTTTAATATAGAAGTAATAGCTACTTTTTAATAATAACTAATAAAGGCTTCTATATTATTTATAAAAGGGGTATATATTAATATAATTAGTATTTTAAAGTATCTAGTTTTAATAAAAGTATCTTTATTATATTTAAATTAAGCTCTACTATTTTACTTTTTATAAAAGTCTTTAATAGCTATAGTATCTCTCTTAACCTTATATAATTTATTTATAAATATATTAACTTCTTTACTTATAAACCTAAAGTTAGATATAAAAGTAGTAATATAAAGCCTTTTACTCCTTATACTTTTATAATCTTATAAGAGGGAGTTAGTAATAATAGAGATAAAAATAAAAATAATAATAAATAAATATAAATAAAGCTATAGCTTTAATTAAGACTAATAATTAATAATTTAAATATAAATAAAGATAATAAAAGTTATAATAATATATTATTATTATTTTTACTAGCTAGATTAAGATCTTTAAAATATTTAAATAAAATAAAAGGATATAGTTTATATAATACTTATATAACTTACTTTAATACTTATAAAAATAGTATTATTAGTATTACTAATTTCACTATTAAAAAATATATAATATAAAGATTATTATCTTTATTATCTTTATTATTATTATTATTCTTAATAGTACTACTTTTATCTATATAAAGATTATTATTAACTATAGAAATATTATTAATAGAGGAGCTAAAAGACCTTATATAGATAGCTAAAATATCTAAAATATCTAAAATAGTTAAAATAGTTAGAATAGTAATATTTAAAATATCTATTAATATATCTATAAAGACTAGTAATTCTTAGTCTAGGAGGTTTAATATTTTTATATCCTTAAAAGATAAAGATATAAACTTATTTTCTATATTATTAAGATTCTATTTAAATATATATAAATAATTAATATTCTAGACTTAAAAATAAGAAATTATATTTATTAGATAGTAAAGAAGTAATAAAATTTATAAAATAAATATTATTATATTAAATTATAACTACCTACCTAAAATAGTAGGTATAGAGGAAGAGAAAATTCCTAGTATCTTAATAACTATAATAGTAATTAATACTAAATTTTTAGAGATACTTAAGAAAGGCTTTAATAATATATTTAATTAATTTAAAATAGATACTATAAATATATATTTAATTATATAATAAAAACTAATTATATCTAATAAAATAAATAGAGCATATAATTATAGAGTATATTAATTAAGCTTTATTATATTCTATTATTAAGGTTCTAAATTATATTTAATTAAAATATAAAGCAATTATATAGAGTAATTATTAAGATAAATAAGTAAATATAATATAGTAATTATATTAATAGTATACTACCCTTAAAGTTATATATAAATAAGACTTATAATTCTATAGATTAACTTTATTAATTAGCTATTAAATTTATTAAATATATTACTATTTTTTTTATAGTTATTAAATCCTATCTTATCCTATTAGTAATATATTTAAACCTTTATATTAATAAAAAATATATTAAGTATAGCTAAGAATAGTTAACTTATATTATTAACTATATATCCCTAATAATACCTATAATAATTAGTATTAGAAAGCCTCTAGTAGATAATAAATATATATTTAAAAAATAATATATTATTCTTTTATCTTTATTAAGATATATATTAGTACTTTATATATAGATAGTATTATTAACTTCTTCTCCTTAACTATTATATCCTTTATATCTTCTAAAGATATAAGATAACTATTAATAAGATACTAATCCCTAATATTAATTAAAGTATATATATTATTATTATTTTTTAAAGACTTACTAATTTAACTTAGCTATAGCTTTAGATATAGTCTTTTTAATATTCTAATATACTATTATATTATTAAATATACCCTTAATATAATACTAGTAGATATAGATAATACTATTTAGATTCTCTAATTATTTTATATATCTAATCCCCTATATTAGTATTAAATTATTATATATATTTTTAATAATATATATATAATAATACTACTCTTATAGATTAAGCCCTATAGCTTTAATAATAAAAGGTATAATAAATATTATAACTTTATTTTTAAAATAATTAAATAAGTTCTTATAGTAGTCTTACTCTTTTATTAATTAATATATAGCTATAATAACTACTTTAATTCTAATAAGTTTTATAATAGTATAGAAGAAAATTAATATTACTAATAATTAATACTAAATAATAGCTTTCTTCTAATTATATATAACTTATATAAGATTTAGTATTTATATAAGCCTTCTATAAAAGCCTTCTATAAAAGCCTTCTATAGGTATCTTTTATAAGTAGCTTAAAGTCTTTAATAAAGAAAAAAAACTTACTTAACTCTAAATATTATAGAGTAGTATATATATTTTAGAGGCCCCCTTATATAATCTATAAACTAGTATCTCTTTTAGATATTTATAATATTTAAGAGATTTATTCTAATTAAAATAGAAGTTAACTTTTTTTAATTATTTTTTAATAGTTACTATCTTAAGATTTATTTATTTATTAATAATTAAGAGATTTAGTAAAGTTGTTAAGAGAAAAAGCTTTTAATATTATAAAAGATTCTACTTCTTTTTAATAATTAGCTTATTAATAAGTATTCTCTTAGCCTTCTAATAATACTACTTTTTATTATATTTATAGTAATAATTAATAATTATATAATAAAAGTATAGGAGTATATCTTAAATAAGCTATTTACTATAAAGTAGTATTAAACTTAATNCTTTATTAAGATATATATTAGTACTTTATATATAGATAGTATTATTAACTTCTTCTCCTTAACTATTATATCCTTTATATCTTCTAAAGATATAAGATAACTATTAATAAGATACTAATCCCTAATATTAATTAAAGTATATATATTATTATTATTTTTTAAAGACTTACTAATTTAACTTAGCTATAGCTTTAGATATAGTCTTTTTAATATTCTAATATACTATTATATTATTAAATATACCCTTAATATAATACTAGTAGATATAGATAATACTATTTAGATTCTCTAATTATTTTATATATCTAATCCCCTATATTAGTATTAAATTATTATATATATTTTTAATAATATATATATAATAATACTACTCTTATAGATTAAGCCCTATAGCTTTAATAATAAAAGGTATAATAAATATTATAACTTTATTTTTAAAATAATTAAATAAGTTCTTATAGTAGTCTTACTCTTTTATTAATTAATATATAGCTATAATAACTACTTTAATTCTAATAAGTTTTATAATAGTATAGAAGAAAATTAATATTACTAATAATTAATACTAAATAATAGCTTTCTTCTAATTATATATAACTTATATAAGATTTAGTATTTATATAAGCCTTCTATAAAAGCCTTCTATAAAAGCCTTCTATAGGTATCTTTTATAAGTAGCTTAAAGTCTTTAATAAAGAAAAAAAACTTACTTAACTCTAAATATTATAGAGTAGTATATATATTTTAGAGGCCCCCTTATATAATCTATAAACTAGTATCTCTTTTAGATATTTATAATATTTAAGAGATTTATTCTAATTAAAATAGAAGTTAACTTTTTTTAATTATTTTTTAATAGTTACTATCTTAAGATTTATTTATTTATTAATAATTAAGAGATTTAGTAAAGTTGTTAAGAGAAAAAGCTTTTAATATTATAAAAGATTCTACTTCTTTTTAATAATTAGCTTATTAATAAGTATTCTCTTAGCCTTCTAATAATACTACTTTTTATTATATTTATAGTAATAATTAATAATTATATAATAAAAGTATAGGAGTATATCTTAAATAAGCTATTTACTATAAAGTAGTATTAAACTTAATATTATATAATATAATATTACCTTATATTAGATATACTCTAAGTAAGTATCTTATTATATAGGCTTAATATAATAATATATAATTTAGTTTTTAAATACTTAAGTTATAAACTATAGTTTTATAGCTAAATATTAGTTATAGAGGTTAAATAAATTTTAATCTATTATAAAGCCTAAGTTTTATAAGGACTTCTTTCTCTATAAAAGGTTTATATCTTTTAGCTTTATAAAGAGTATATAGCCCTCTTAATTTACTACTCTATTAAAGATAGGGGTTGCTATAAGTATAATATAATAATAGGTAGTAAGCTATAAAATAGTAGTAGAATTATATATAAAAAGGTTCTTTAAAACTTATATCTTATTTATAATAATAAAGTTAAAGTATTTAGCTAATAATCCCTCCTAAATTATATTAAGCTAATTATATAGATTATTTATTTTAGTAATAGTATACTACTTTCTTAATAACTATTATAAATATTAAGTCTTAAGCCTATAGCACTCCTACTATATATAATAAAAAAATATAATAATTATTTAAGCCTAAGACTCTTTTCTATTAAATAGCTTATATTTATAATATAATAAGCTATATATCTTTTTTTTCTACCTTTTTTAGTATCCTTATGCGTGTCTCTATAATATTTATATATATTAAATATATTTAGTATAATAAGATTAAATATTTTAATTTATTAATTAATAAGAGATTAAGGTACTAAGATAAGATATAATTTTATAAATATTATTTTTATATTTTTTTTAATTCTATCTATATAGTAATTAACTTACTAAAATAAAATATTAATAAATAACCTTAATAAGAGATACTTATAAAAAATTTTAAAAAATATTTAATATTATTTATAAAAGGCTTCCTTAAGAAGCTAAATAATAAATATAAAATCTTTTATAGAGATACTTATTTAAAGTAAAAGGCTTATAATTACTTATATCTTCCTTAATCCTATTATATCTACTAATATATAACTATAGAGGTTATTATTAAGTATTATATTTATAATAAACTTAATAGTAATTAATTATTAGAATATAAATTATATTACTAAAGATATCCTTAGTATATAAAAAATTATATTATTCTCTCTATATTATAGAATCTTTAAAAGCTTATAGATATCTTTAATATCCTCCCTTTAAAAAGTTATATTATTAAAAAATTATTACTATTAGTTAAATTTAATAGTAGATTAGTTAATAAAGGGATTTATTATAATTATATTCTACTTAAAATTAAGTATTACTTTATAGTACTAGCCTATAGCCTCCCTATTTATTATTAGATCTAAATATTTAGCTATATTAATAGCCTCCTAGAATATATCTAGCTAAGAGATATACTTAATAATTTTATTAATTAATATTACTTACTAGAATCTATAATCTAGATTTATTATTATTATATTATACTTTATTATTATTTTCTTTATATTTATTAATAGAAGCGTATTAACTTTATTAATAAGTAAATAAAGTATAATACTATTATCTATAAAATAAATAAGAGGTTCCTTTAAGGGAGGAATAAATCTAATAAGATTAATATAATTAAGATTATTAAGGGATAATAAAATAAATACTAAGGAAGCCTTTAATATAATAGATATATTTAAATTAATAAATATATTTAATACTAAGGGTATATTTAAATTAATAGCTAAAGACTTTATTATAAGCTCTAATTTATATTAAGAAGGTATATATATATACTTCTAATACTTAATTAAAATCTAAATTCTATAATTAATTTTAGTCTTAAAAAAGCTTTTCTTATAGAAGATACCTTATACTAATTTTATATTAGCCCTTTTAATATTAAGTAGGAGCTTTATAAGATAATTTATATAATCTTATCTATCTATATCTTAGGAAAAGGAATACTTATTTTATTTTAGCTACTCTCCTATAATTAGTCTCTCCTCTATAATATTAAAATTAAGTTTTTTAGGTTTAGTATTATTTATCTATCTAATCTTTATTTATTTAAAATATATCTAAGCTTTTATATACTCTTAAAAAAATTAACTAAAGTATAGGCTATTTAATTAAGTAATTATCTCTACTTAATTTCTAAAATTTAAGTTTTTATATATAATCTTAATATTATATAATAGGAATTCCCCTTCTTTAGTATCTCTTATAAAGTTAAGTATTATATTAAAGAGATATAAATATTTATTAAGTATCTAATAAAGGCTTTAATAAAAGAAAATTAGCTTAATAAAGACTTTTATAACTAATAATAATAGAAAGAAGTAAGTATTAATAAGAACTTAAGTAATTTATAAAAAAGTAAATAATAATAAAAATAATTTTAAAAAATAAATTAAAATAAATATAGGCTTTAGTATATATAATAAACTAAATTATATATATAGCTTTAATATATATAGTATTATTATAGTATAATAAGTAGAATTAATATATAAGATATATAATAACTAAAGTTAATATATAATAATTAAAAATAATATAATTAAAGATAAACTTATTAATTAATAAATATATCTTTATTAAAAGATAATTAAAAGTAAGTATATTATAAATACTTATAAAATAAAAGCTTTAAGCTATTAAAAAGTCTTATTATTAATTTCCTTATTAAAGGTATTTATAAGCTTCCTTAATAAGTAAGCTTTTATTATTTATAATTTTAATATCTTCTTTCCTAGCTACCTCTATATTTATAATATCTTTATTATAAATTTTTTCTTCTCCCTCTTATTAAATCTCCTTATTAATAGATATAATTTACCTATAAATATAATAATTAAGAGTGCGCTTAAGAGAATAATAAATATTAAAATACTTAATA